>SKCR01045066.1:0-140313 GCA_019454045.1 Zanthoxylum bungeanum
TCACTTTCACCAACAGAAGGGCCATGACACTGACTATTGCGCCCGACTCCGCCATGAAATCCAAGACCTGATAGACTCCAAGAAAATACCTGACCCAGAAACAGAACAGCCTAACACACACAGAAACCCCTTACCCAATTACCGTGCCGTACCACCACCAGCCTATATGATCAATTCTGGCCTCCCAGAAGACCTTGTCCTGAAATCCTTTCACCCTCAAGCCTTTTGCCTGGGAATCTGGGATAGTACTAGTGAAGATGAGACTGAGCAGAAGAAAAACTTCTGGCTTGATTTCTCTAGCAGTGATGAGGAGGAAGTGAGGGGAATGACACGTAGCGGTCGTTTTTACAATGATATGGCGGAAAAGGGTAAGGAAGCTTTAACGGATGGCAGAGAGGTGGTTGAGGCTGCAGAAAATACTGAAGGGGATATAGTGCTGAGGCAATTGAGAAAGACTAGAGCACAAGTGAGTATCTGGGAACTACTGTGTGCATCTCGGGAGCATAGACAGGCTATGGTTGAGGCTTTGAGCAAGATTGTGGTACCGGAGGATGCCAACCCCGCAATGTTTGTTGGGTCGGTTCAGAGAGAAGCCTTGCAGATATCTTTTTCTGAGGGTGAACTCCCAGCAGAGGGGAGAAATCATAATAGGCCTCTATTTATCAAGGCCGAGGTGAGGGGCAAGAGGACTTCATGTGTGATGGTGGATGACGGTTCATCCATCAATGTGTGCCCACTGAAAATCCTGGCGAGATTGGGCATGAAAGCAACAGACTTGGATCCCTCCAGTATGACTATTAAAGCTTATGATGATAGTAAGCGGGGAGTCGAGGGTACCTTTGTGGCTATGGTCAAAGTAGGGCCGATTGAAGATGAGGTTGAGTTCACAGTACTGGACATCCCAGCCACTTTCGCTTTATTGTTGGGAAGGCCTTGGTTTCACAAACTTGGGGGTGTGCCTTCCACTCTGCATCAAATGATCAAATTCCCGTATGAGGGAGAAGTTGTTACTATCCGGGCTGAGGTGGATAACGCTGTGGCTGCCTTGGAGATACAACCCTTCACGAGGTTTCAGGTGTCAGCTACTTTTGAGGAATGGGTGGATCCGAGGGTGGCTAGGATCATGAAAAAAATGAAGTTTGAGCCAGGTGAAGGTTCAACCTTGCCAGATTTCAGAGGACAGACCACTCGGAAGGGTTTGGGGTACAAATCTGATGAAGAAAAGCCGAAGGCCAAGAAAAAGGGCCTGAAGCTGATGGAATGTTTTGTGAAAGCCTCAGGATATCAAGGGGAGCCTGAGCCTGTGGAAGTTAATGGGATCGTGGTACCTGGGTTTGAGATCTTCCAGGATTTGTTGGGTAAGAAGCCACTGACTGAAGAATCGGTGGAAGCAGAGATTTGGGAAGAAGAATTGATGAAGTTAGAGAGCCTGACCCTGGAAGAGAAGGAAAAGCCAGAGGAAGACCTGATTGCAAATGAAGAAGTGTCTATAGATGATGAAGACATTTACCTTCCTGATTTGTTTGAATGTACTTCCGCATTATCCAATAAAGACATTTCTTTTGCTTACTTGCCTGAGTCATTTCCATTTACTCCGCATGAATCAAGCATATTTGATATCAGTTCTGCCAGAACTACTGCATTTAACCTGGGTACGCTGGAGAACCCCAAAGTAATTCTGATTGCAAGTGAAGTTACCTCTGAAGAAAGGGAGAAGTTAGAAGAAGTATTGGTCAGATATGCCAGAGTGTTTGCTTGGTCCTATGAGGACATGCCTGGGGTAGACAAAAACATTGCCCAACACACAATACCAACTTATCCGAATATGAAACCAGTAAAGCAGAAACTACGACGAATGAGACCAGAATGGGCTGAGAAAGTCAGGGAAGAAGTTAAGAAACAGATAGATGTGGGGTTCCTGGAAGTGGTGAAGTATCCAGAGTGGTTGGCTAATATAGTACCGGTGCCGAAGAAAGACGGGAAGGTCAGGATGTGCGTAGACTACAGAGACCTCAACAAGGCTTGTCCGAAAGATGATTTTCCTCTGCCACATATAGATGTCCTGGTTGATAGTGCGGCTTTATCTGCTATGTATTCATTTGCAGATGGATTTTCAGGTTACAATCAGGTTCTCATGGCTGAGGAAGACAAACACAAGACTGCATTTGTTACTGAGTGGGGCACTTATTGCTACAAAGTAATGCCGTTTGGGCTTAAGAATGCTGGAGCTACTTATCAGCGGATGGCCACTACACTTTTCCATGATTTGATGCACAAGGAAATTGAAGTGTATGTGGATGACATGATGGTGAAATCAGAGACAAGAGTTGGGCACATTGAAGCACTGGAAAGGTTCCTTCAGAGAGTTGACAGATACAACCTGCGGCTTAATCCCAAGAAATGTGTGTTTGGAGTGACATCAGGGAAATTGCTTGGGCATACAGTGGGAATGGGCGGAATAGAGGTAGACTCTGAGAAGATCAAGGCAATCAACGAGATGCCTGCACCAAAGACAGAAAAGGAAGTCAGAGCGTTCTTGGGAAAAATTCAGTACATCAGTCGGTTCATTGCCAAGTTGACATCCGTATGTGAGCCCGTTTTCAAACTGTTGAGAAAAGATCAGCCAGTGAGATGGAACGAGCAGTGCCAGACCGCCTTCGACAGGATTAGAGAGTACTTGGTAAAGCCTCCTGTATTGAAACCTCCGAGGCCGGGCAGACCTTTGATATTGTACTTGGCTATAGAATCGGAAGCACTGGGGGCAATGATGGTACAGGCGGATGATACAGGGGTAGAACATGCAGTTTACTATCTGAGTAAGAAGATGCTCCCGTATGAGGCTCGGTATCAAGAAGTGGAGAAGATCTGTCTTGCCGTGGTATGGGCTTCCAGAAAACTACGGCATTATTTCCAGTCATACAAGATTCAAGTAGTGGCAAAGGAGAATCCTCTGAAATATCTTCATTCAGTACCTTCACTAGTGGGAAAACTGGGCCGGTGGTTGGTATTGTTGACAGAGTTTGACGTCGAGTATCTCACCTCCAAAGTGATCAAGGGGCGAGCAGTAGCAGAGTTCCTGGCATTACAACCTGTTGAGGGGGATCAGTATAAGTTTGAGTTTCCAGATGAAGAGATCCAAGCAATAACAGTCCAGAGATGGAAGATGTATTTTGACGGAGCAGTGAATCACAAAGGTGCCGGAATTGGGATCGTGATAGTGACCCCCGAGGGAGAGACTTTGCCGATGGCCAAGAGGTTGACATTCAGAGTGACTAACAACATGGCCGAGTATGAAGCATGTGCTTTTGGTTTGACGGCATTGATGGCCTTGAAGGCCGAGAGTGTGGAAGTCTACGGAGATTCTATGTTGGTGATCCAGCAGATGCGAGGGGAATGG
The DNA here is from genome assembly GCA_019454045.1 of Zanthoxylum bungeanum. Lineage (NCBI taxonomy): Eukaryota > Viridiplantae > Streptophyta > Magnoliopsida > Sapindales > Rutaceae > Zanthoxylum > Zanthoxylum bungeanum. The sequence goes on from SKCR01045066.1 coordinate 3,398, forward strand.
GAACTAAAAGAAGAACGGTTGAAGCCTTACCTAGTTCACCTCAGAAAGTTGGCACAAGTCATCCCAGAGTGTAAGTTTCAACACTTACCAAGAGAAGAGAATCAGATGGCAGATGCATTGGCTACACTTGCAGCTACCTGGGAGAATCCAGAAAAGTTAGTAATGAGACCGTTGATACTGACAACGGCAAGTAAACCTGTTCATGAAATAGAGGGAATTATGGAGGTTGAGGTCGACGACGGCAAACCTTGGTATTTTGACATTCAGAGGTATCTGGAACGTGGTGAACTCCCAGAAGGGGTAGGCAGGAAAGACAGAATAGCCATTCAGAAGTTAGCTTCCCAGTATGTGATTTTGAAAGGGGAACTGTACAAGAGGCAAGCAAACGGCATTCAGTTAAAATGTTTGAGAAAAGAAGAAGCTCAGAAAGTAATGAGAGAGGTGCATGCCGGGGTATGTGGTCCGCACATGAATGGGTTGAACTTGTCCCGCAAGATAGTGAGACAGGGGTTTTATTGGTCGACTATGGAGACGGACTGCGCAAGGATGGTAAAGCACTGTCACGACTGCCAGGTACATGGTAATCTGAGTCATCTGCCACATACAGTGTTGCACGGGCTATCGGAGCCATGGCCGTTCTCAGCATGGGGGATCGACATGATCGGGGAAATTCGACCGAATGCATCTAATGGGCATCGCTTCATAGTAGTAGCCGTAGACTACTTCTCGAAGTGGGTAGAAGCTGAGTCATTCCGGAATGTTACAGCAAAACAGATGGCCAAGTTCATAGCACGAAACCTCATTTGTCGGTATGGTATGCCACATCATGTAGTGACAGACAACGGAGTTCAGTTTCAGAAGGAGGCGAAGGCAATGTTACAGAGATATGGGATAGGCCACCACAAGTCATCACCGTACAGACCGCAAGCGAATGGGGCAGTTGAGGCAGCCAACAAGACTATAAAGACGATTTTAGCCAAGATGACAGAGAACTGCAGGGATTGGGCCGAGAAATTACCATATGCTTTATGGGGGTACAGAACGTCAGTCAGAACAGCAACGGGTGCAACACCTTACTCTTTAGTGTACGGGATGGAAGCGGTACTGCCAGTGGAAGTGGAAATACAGTCCATGAGGGTTTTAGCAGAAGCAGAATTACCAGAACAAGAATGGGCTGCGCAGAGGTTTGCACAGTTAGCACTGCTCGATGAGAAGAGAATGAAGTCTTTGAATCACATGCAGATATATCAGAAAAGACTGGCCCGGGCCTTCAATAAAAAGGTACGGCCCACAAAGATCAGAAAAGGTGATTTGGTACTTAAGCAGTCGAGGCCGTCGACGACAGATCCAATAGGGAAATTCAGACCGAACTGGGAATGACCTTACATAGTGCAGAAGGTCATGGGAAATGGAGCAGTAAGGCTGTCAGACTTGGAAGGGAATGAGTTCGCTGAGCCAATCAATGTGGACAGATTGAAGTTGTACTTTGCCTGAGAGAAAGAGGACTAAGCGGTCGCCGAGGGAACAGACAGAAGACCTAACCCAACGGGATAGGAAATACATACATGCATACACGTAACTTGCATTCTTGTTTTGTATTTCGTTTTTTTACAGATTTCAAACAGATGGGAACCATCAAGGGACGACCAGAGACATATAGCGCCGAGGAGCACAATGAGGATCCAGCCCATCACGAAAAGGGAGTATCTCTGCACTTGCATACTTACATGCCCACGCATTTATTCTGTTGTTTTGTATTTGCAGGTTTAAAGAAAAAAAGAGAAGGAAGAAAAAGCGGCAAGTGCAAGCCAACCAAAAACAACAACAATGTTATCAGTCTCAGGAATGAACCAGAATCAATCTCAGTTTCAGGAATAGGGTTGAGGCCCGCGCCAGTATCAGTTTCAGGAATGGATTCCAGGGGGCGAAGCCCATGTTTTCGGCAGTTGAAATAAAGAGTCCCGCAGAGGAAAGTCTTTGATAGATAGACATATGTCCGATGATGACACTGGTTGCCAAATGGAGAAACCCTAGAAACGATAAGTGCGAGGTACGCTTTCTTCCGGTATTTTGAATGGATTGATCTCAGTTAGACTCACGAGCACCTAATTACGGGATCCTAGTAGTAGAAGCCTGAGTAGTTACTGAGGTGACTAGTTAAAGAGATGACGAATCGGTGAATGACCGTTTGCCTAGGTGTCCACCCTGATTTACTAAATGCTATGATATATGATATGGTTGGAAACAAAGAAAAAAAAAAGTCTCTGCAATGAAAAGGAAAAGAAAAATAGACCACCTATAACCGATAAGCGTGAAGCTACCCATGGGCGAGTATTAGGACCACCATGAGGAGAAATGCTACCTTAAAGGGTAGGTGTGTAGAAAAAGAAAAGAGAAAAGAAAAGAGAAAAGAAAAAGAAAAAAAAAGAGAAGAAAGAGACCAAAGAAAAAGGATGAGGACCATATCATGTTGAGTATGCTGAAGTAATCACGGAATGTGATTAAGACATCCAGGTTGGTTAGACCCATTGGTTCGATTCTCCGAAGCGAAATCACCAAAATTGACTTACTTAAGGAGCAAGCTGCAAAAGAGCCTTAGCACACACACACTAGGAGTCTAGTTCAGATCACCCATTCAGAAGAGTGGATTTGAGTATATCGAGTACTTTGAAGGTTCTCGGGTTTTGACATATAGCATTCGTTGAGGACGAAAATATGTTTAGCTACAAAGGCTACCTCGAGGAGGGCAGTATAGTTTGAAATAAATCAGTCACATCAGCTTGAGGGCGAGGCCCATATCAGAATCAGATTGGGGGCGAGGCCCATATCAGTATCAGTTTGGGCGAGGCTCCACATCTTTATCAGCTTGAGGGCGAGGCCCATATCAGTATCAGTTTGGGCGAGGCTCCACATCTTTATCAGCTTGAGGGCGAGGCCCACATCAGTATCAATTTGGGGCGATGCCCATATCATATCAGCTTGGGAGCGAGGCTCCACATCTTTATCAGCTTGGGGGCGAGGCCCATATCATATTAGCTTGGGAGCGAGGCTCCACATCATCATATTCAGGGTGAGGTCCCTATTTGCAGCGGTATTGGGTCGAGGTGCCCCCGTTGTCTGTTGTAGTTCCGGGTCGAGGTGCCCAGGGTCGAGGACCCACTACATCATCATATTCAGGGCGAGGTCCCTATTTGCAGCGGTATTGGGTCGAGGTGCCCAGGGTCGAGGTGCCCCCGTTGTCTGTTGTAGTTCCGGGTCGAGGTGCCCAGGGTCGAGGACCCACTACATCATCATATTCAGGGCGAGGTCCCTATTTGCAGCGGTATTGGGTCGAGGTGCCCAGGGTTGAGGTGCCTCCGTTGTCTGTTGTAGTTCCGGGTCGAGGTGCCCAGGGTCGAGGACCCACTACATCATCATATTCAGGGCGAGGTCCCTATTTGCAGCGGTATTGGGTCGAGGTGCCCAGGGTCGAGGTGCCCCCGTTGTCAGTTGCAGGTATTGGGATGCGTCCCAGGATCGAGGTCCACTGCAGCGTTAACTCAGTTCGAAGCAGCAGGTAAGTCAGGTGGCAGCTGGCGAGCCAGGTAAGTAAAAATGCATTGCACGTAACTTTGATAGGATTGTCATTGTCACACACTACACAAGTCCCATCAAAGTAGGGGCGACTGTAGACACTGCATTTTTGCATATCATGCCCAATGACGAGTCTCGTAAGGAGGCACTACCTTTTCATGTCATGGAAGTTGCAGGAAACGGATGTCGGAAGGGTAAAGTTGGGAATTGGAATTATTGTCGGATTTAACTCGGTTATCTAGCTTCGATTTGCTCGTTGGATCTCTGCTTATGCTCAGCCCAAATACCCAAGCCCACCAAAAAGAACCAAACCCATAAGCCAAGCCCAAACACCCAAGCCCACCAAAAGAACCAAACCCATACCCAACACCAAACCCATACCCAACACCAAACCCATGCCCATCCTTCTCTCAAATGAACCAAATACACACCATACCCCACATCAAGAATTTCCTTCCATCATTCACGTACCCTACAAATCAAATCCCTCACATGCCAAACTAATCCTCCATAAACAAATCAAACAACAATACCCCACCCTCCACTAGCTTTCTCCCTTACACACCCATACCATCCTCCATTATCTCCCTCACTCATTGCAAACAAACAATGAAACTCTCATAATGCACCAACCCCTCCCACTTGAATAACAAGGAACAAGCACAAAGCAACAAAGTCCACCTAAGCCACACTCACACCCATCACCATTTGCAAGCCAACTCACCTCCCATTAAACACTCTCCACCAAAATTCTCCACTAAAGGGAATCTCCCCAAAATCAAGCATGTTGTAAGCCACCCATACTCTCCTACTTGGCCTATAAAAGAAGCCTAAACACAACCAAAAAGTCCTAACACATACCTAGCACATATAGAGGATACAAGGAAGAAAGAGAAAGAGAGAGATATTAGGAAGAGAGCTAGAGGGAAAAGAGAAGGAGAGATTGACTACACATTGAGCAAACACTACATAGCCCCTAAACATGCCAATCACCTCACCGTAGGACAACCTTATACAGCAGCCCATATTCCCCGTAGGACGACCCTATACAGCAGCCTATAACCACTGGAAAACACCTCCTAAACAGCAGCCCAAAACACCACGAAGCAGTAGCCGAAGCAACCAGAACAGTGGCCTGAAACACAGCAGCAACACGGCAGCAAAACAGAGGGAAAACAGCGAGCAAATCAGCAGGATAACCAAGGAAAAGGAGGACCAGCGAACCAGAAAAGTTGCGGAACATCAACCCTTCCGACGGCCGTGAAACGTGCTTCCAAAAGACGACGAAAAAAGGTTAGACCTGAGGGCATATGATACTTATCTTCTTCGCATGATTTGATAATTTAGAAAGCATGTTAATTATGATATTTAAGTATGCATGATTCAGAAAGTATGTTAATTGCGTGATGTGATTCCGGATGGATGGAATATGTGTTATTTCTTGTGGTATATCGGATGGAAACTCGGACATAAATTCCGTAGCCGAATCCGAATGGACGGTAATACGGTTTGTACTCGGGATACAACGCCACGTACCACTTGAAAGACACACGTATTCCGTTTCACCCAAATTTGTATTTCAGCATGATTTAGATTAGTGTGCTAATTGTTTTCTTATGCATGATTAGGATGATCAACATGTTATAGTTTTGTGCATGACTAGTGGGTGATGATGGAGCATGATTTAATTGTTTAGTATGTCAATCTTTATGCATGATTTAAGGGTCTATGTAATTAGATATGTCATTGTGATAATCTTGTTTGAATGACGCATCCAAAAATGTATGAATGTATGTAATCTGCCAGTTCACGTTCGAACGCGTCATTGAACGCATCACGAACGAGAACCTTCTGTCTCTACCGTTCGAACGCGTTATCAAACGCTACTCGAACGCACACACATCTGTAGCATCAGGTCTCATTCCGTTCGAACGCGTTTTCGGACGCCCTACGAACGAGAACTTACTGTTTCATTTCTGTTCGAACGCGTCTAGGACGCCACACGAACGAGAACCTTCTTTCTCTACCGTTCGAACGCGTTATCAAACGCTACTCGAACGCGCACACATCTGTAGTATCAGGTCTCATTCCGTTCGAACGCGTCTCGGACGCCACACGAACGAGAGCATTCCGTCTTCACCGTTCGAACGCGTTTACGAACGCAACGCGAACGGTTACGGTCTTACTGTACACATCATGGCATGTCTATCTTAACATGTGATTATTTCCTTGAACTTTATGCATTTGTATCACTTCTTTAGTCATCTATTTCTGTTATGCACTTGAATACCTTCTCTTAGTATTCATGTTTGTAAGAATGTTCTTTGCCTATGCTTTAGTGAAGTTGAATGTCTTTGGAATGTTAATTTGTCTTCATGTTCGAATTTGGACATAGTTTATATATGAATAGGTTGCATGCAAATATGAAAAATATGCTAAATGTAAACTTAGACATGTGATTTGTGTATGGAAATTTAAGTGTAAGTTTTATTGCTATGCATGTGAATTTAGAAGTATGATGCCCTTTGGAAATGAGCGTTACTCAAGCATGATTAGGTTGTTTAATATGAGGTTTAACGCATGTTCAGTTGGTTATTCCTAAGCATGTTGTGTAGACTTGGTTAATATTGCACAAATCCATTCATTACAAATGACATAAGTAAGGGACCATTCCGAACCCAACGGTTTGAGGTCTTCCCTTGCGAGGGGGAGTGCGGCCTTAAATCTTATTTTCCCGGTTCACACGCCGGGTGGCGACTCCATCATTCTCCGGTTTAGTCCACGTGGCTACTCCGTACTCCCACTAGTGCCGCGAGCCTAGAACAGCATGCGTCGTCCAGTTTCTGTTGTCTACAATATTATTAACTAATTAAAGAATTACGCGTAGAGTGGTAACCCCGGTTTTATGTAACCAATTGGTGTGAGGCACTTGCAAATGTGAAAAAATTGATAGTCGTTCGATTTACGTAACTTTATCAGAGGGCGATCTGATGCCGTCTGTCTGATAAATTTCCTTCACTCGAATCTTTGACCAATCTGTTCTCTTCCTTTTCACGGCAAATTTGTACATTAGTGTCAATATTTTTTTAATTACAATATATATATATATATATATAATTTGAAATTTATTAAAATATTTATGTTGACAAAAGAAAATCGTCATAGAACGACATGGACAAAAGCAAGCGGGAAGGACAAGTATCACTCCACATGACGATTCGAACCTAGGACGAGGAAAAAGAGAGCAGTCATGGAGATCGCCCAACAACTAGGACGACTTAGAGAGTCAGGACGACCGAAACAGCGATTAGAATGACAAAGGACTCAAGACGATCGAACACATGCTGCAGTTGATCCCACGATTACAGCAGTTAGGCAGTTCCCTCCACGATCAGGCAGTTAAAACGCACAACTCAACGATTGGAGGCATAACCCAACAGTTGCAAGGAAGTTATGAGCCGAAACCGTCTGAGCAGTTTGCAAGTTTCACTATAAAAGGCTCACTCATGCGAAGATTAGGGAGCCCGATCAAATGAAGACTCAAACGAGCATCTTATTTTTTATTTCGTAGTTTTAAGAATCTGTAACTTGTGTGCTTGTGCCCATTGGAGGCTTATTCACTTAATCAAACACTCATTGCTGGGACTTTGTCTCAGGAAGTTTGAACCTTACACGTTTTCTTCAGGCAGAAAATTACGCAAACAATTTTTTGGCGACCACAGTGGGAGAATTGGTGTAAAAAGTGGAAATGCCTCTGAAAAAAAAAACTCAAATTGGCTTAAGTACGGAGGAAGGAGGACTGGAGCAAACCAACCAGCCCCACGTTCCAGCCGTAGTGGGCCATTTCGAGGGTCTGGCAGACGCTAGTCGATATGAACATGTGCGAGAGCTCAGCCCTAACGCGGTTCGCGCATTGTTCGGTGAATTCACGCAGGATGTTGTCGAGCAGGTTAGGCTCCAAAATGCTCATATCATAGATAAGTTTACTTCGACTAGTAACTCACATTATGAAAATATGGCCAAGCACGTAAGCTCATTAAACGAGTTAATGGCCAAATGTGTAAACGGGGGGAGAACCCTACCGTGGACTACATCTCTTCATGCACCAAGCAGTCAAGAGGCTGGTCTGAGCAATATTCCTCCGCAAGGGGTCACTGTCCCTACGACTTCCATGGGAGGAATAAGTCATGGGGGCAATGGCTCGCATCTATGGCCAAACTTACACCAATGGCCAAATATAGCACAACATGAAGTGGTGTTGCCCCAAGGTGTCCAGGCTTCTCAGGGGCAGAATCACGACTATGTCTCACTTGTGAGAGGACCATAACCGCCACCCATAGCAATTTCATTCAATGGCAATGACATATTGAGAGAACAGATGACCGAGATCCTTCAAAGTCAATTCGGTCTAGGGGTACGGCCAATTCGGCCGAGGTATCGGAAGCCATACCCAGATTGGATCGATGTGGCATATTCGTGGCCTAGGAATTACAAAGTACCAGATTTTACTCTGTTTACAGGGTCTGGGGAAGTTTCTACCATGGAACATATAGGATGATTTACCCTTCAGTGTGGAGAAACAACCGATTTCCGTAAATTGAGGTTATTCCACGGCTCACTGTCAGGAGTAGCTTTCTCCTGGTATGTTAGCCTGCCGCCCAACTCGGTGGAAAATTGGCAACAAATGGAACAATTGTTCCATGCGCAATTCTACAAGGCCGAATCTGAAGTAGCCTTGGCCGATTTGGAAAACTTGAGACAGTTACCAGGAGAATGGGCCGAGACATTCTTACAAAGGTTTAAAGTGGCTCAATTGTTAGGGATATGCCCTATACCCAACTTGTGGATGGGCTATATGTACATGTATTTGTAATATTTTCATTAATTAAAAAAATGACAATCTTTATTATACGTGTCTTACATAAATCATCAAACACTGTAATAAAGCCCTTGGAGTAATAAGATTATGCCTTCCACGCCTTATGAGAATCATTGCTCTTAAATATTCCTAGTAATAGTTTTGTGAATAATCTGGGCGTTCACAAAGCGGAGAGACTAGCATGATGATATGATCCGCCCTTAAGTAGGGTAGCCGATCTCATAGGCTACTAGTGGAGATCCGTCCGCTTGGTGTATCACATGGATGCATGAGTTGCTCGTGTCCATCGAACTGACCGCCGAAAGTTTTCATATGGAGTGTTTATCTCATGTGTCTGTGAGAACTTTCATGTATCGATTATATGACTAGTCCTTAGATTTGAGGTCTTTACAATCTTATGTGTGGATCAAATAACTTTGACATTTTCCTTCCTCGGTTCAAAAGATCCGGTCATAAGGGTATGATTAGGTAATTTGTTGAAACACATGAAGTTTGTAAAGATACAACAGAGAATCGCCACTCTCTCGGATAATATTTTCTTATAAGAGTAGTATTCCAGTTCGCGGGTTGATATGTGTGATCAGTGCTTGAGACTATGGCCACAATGGAAGAATCATGTGAGATTCTTGGGTTAGCACGATTCATGACACTATCAACAACATACATTTGACCATATGGGTAGACACTTTCTGTACCCTAGGTCAATAGGTGGAGATACAGTGAGGTGAGAGACCGTATCATATGTAAATCGCATACAGAATGGATATATATATATATATCTTCCTTCTCATTTGGGGCATTGGCATGTTGCTAGATGTCAACCTTGGTCATTGAAATCGAACGACCATCTGATCGGGGGATAATTTATGTTCGATTAAATTATCACGATTCATTTCATGTCCAACTTGAGGGGAACCCAAAAGGTCACACACAACAAAGTCGAAATCAATGGTTAACAGTGCACATTACATATTTAACAGCATATATGATTGCTGTAGGAATTGTTCATAAATGGTTCAATGTGTTTAATTATTGAACAGATCATTTATGAGGTACCATAGTGGCTTAGGGATTGGTGAATGACGATATGGGCACTTTGGGAATTGGAATAAATAGATTAAAAAAATATTATTCACGTGAATAGTATTGCGTGAATAGTAATGCATGAATAGTAAATTTTATTTTTTATTTTTTGTTATTTGTTTTGAATTCCAATTCGGCCCAAACTCTTATTAGGGTTTTATAATCTCATTAAACCACTAAATTAAGATCCAATTACTAAGATTAAATTGGCTATTATCCCACATCGGATTCTTAATTAATTTTGTTGTCTTTGGAGCACTATATAAACCCAAAGAATTCTTCACAAATCTTTGCACCGAACCTTTCCAATCTTGGGTTTATATAAGTGAGCAACTATAAATTTTTAAGAGTAAGCCACTGATTTTGAGGATCCTTAAGTCTAATTGACTAGAGGAACCTCGAGTTAAAAGTTTTGAGGTATTTGATTAGGCTAGCACCAAGGGCAAAATACCCGTGCACTCAAGGCGTAGTCTTGCCATTGAGTTTTGACTTTGGTGTGTGCATCTTTGGAGGCCACACACTTGGGTGGCTCTTTGGAACGTGGAAGAGCTTGCTGAGTTCGAGAAAAGCTTGTAGATTAGAGGGAGGACTGGAGGAGTCTACGGTTCAAGTAAGTCTTTTTCTTTCTTAATTTTAATTAGAGTTCTTATGATAGTTAGCATGTTTAGGTTTATGTTCTTTGCATGTTTTATGAGTTTTATGCTTATAATATATATAGTAACATGCCTAGGCTTATAGAATAATCAAAACAAATGGGTCTTGGGCAAAGGGAAAGCGACATCATAATATTAATTTTTCCGCTGCGCACACGCTGCCGCTTCCCAAAAGGCCGATGTTACGTGCCTTTGCCAGTAAAAGAATTTGTGAGAATCGCCCAAAACTGTCTCAATTTCGATCTAAAAAAGAAATTTCAAGATCGCGAATTTTGGGATCTCCCCCAACTCACTACTAATGTAGTGCGTTATGAACGGTTATTAAGAGAGAATGAGCAAATGAAAAATTCCAGCAAATGAACTTATTACATGAGCGTCGATTATGAAATAGGCGAAATGGACATCGAATCGGCCGACTTATGTTTGGCTGAATTGGTTAAAGGGAAACCGTACATTTGTAAGGCGTGGGCTGAACCCCAAACCAAAGAAAAGAACGATATAATGTGTAGAAACTTCTCGTTCGATATCACGAAAGTCGATGCCATATTCGATCAATTATATAAAGACAAGCAAATTAGTTTGAGCGACCGCCACACATTGCCAAGCGCCGAGCAAATCGGTGGTAAAAAATATCGTAAGTGGCATAATGCGTGGTCTCATTCAACTAATAATTGTCTTGTTTTTCGGAATTTTTTGCAGGATGCCATAGAATCTGAACGAATAACGTTCGAAAAAAAAATGACGGTGGACGACAACCATTTCCCAAAGCCAGTGGAATTAAACATGATCAATTCGGACCTTGCTAAAATGAACTTGCCAAAGTTCAAGTTGGTCATAGATGAAGAACATGACTGTCATCGTCCAAGCGCTCTGGAAAGGATTAAAACACCCCAAGAACGGAAGGATCGGTAAACTCTCTATGTACGGTGCAAGAATAGTATAGAATGGATGAGGGAGTTGGAAGATACATGTGAAAGGCCTGTAAAGAAAGAGCCAGTAGCATGGCAACCGAGGACCTTCGCACCAAGATTCTACGATGCGAATTCAAATTTCGTCCAAAATGTAAGGACGTTTAGGCCGAAAATTCATCGGCCTAACGTATGACATTCGTACCATAGGCCACATTCGGGGCAACGTCCTGGAAGGAATTACCCTCATGTGGATGAAATGACAAGGACGCAACTGAGGCGGCACCAGAGGAATTATGGTCGTATGATGCGCCAACAAGGTGAAATGAAGGTCCCCACAGGTCGTAGTGCTTATATAGGGAAGAAGTCGGATGTAAGTAGTAAAAAGAGTGACGACATAGAATGGACTACAGCGGACTGCGAAGAGCGCACTAAGTTTGATAGACGAAAACATGAGGAGACAGACGACGAAGAATCCCCTATTTTTATTCAGTTCGGCAGTATGCCACCGGTTGTGGCTAATCATTACTTGTTGTCCGAGAAATTCAAGGGGGACAACAGTGAAAGGGCTGGGAATAACGAAGATATCTATGATGGTAATGAAACAGAATTTGCAGCACTTTCGATAACAGACAGAGAAGCTTCGGAAGAGGAAATGACTGACATGGAAGAAGAAATAGACATCAGAACCGAATTATGAAGAAGAGGAATATCACATAATCGGCTTCTCAAAGAATTATATGAGGCCGGCAACCCTGCAATCGGAATGCTAGGAGAAGACTTGGGACGATCCCCATACCTCGTCCTATATGGGACGCCCAAAATAAGACGGACTGTTACCAGAGTGGAAAAGCGAAGACTGGTCGTCAATAAGGTCTCTCACGATGCGTCGGTCACATTACCACCTTCTGGGTGGGACATGGAGGGAAAACTACATCGGCCCAACGGCGAGAATGAACAAGCAATGGAGGTAGGCCTATCAGGGAAGGTGATATTCCCAAAACCACCACCACAAATGACGAAGCACCTACGGCCGTTGTATGTGAAAGCAAAGGCCAATGGGATACCCATCACCAAAGTGTTGATTGACAATGGAGCAGCCATCAATGCGATTTCGGTTAGGATGTTGGGGCGGTTAGCAAAGTCAGAAGACGACCTCATCCCTACGGAAGTGGTGCTAACAAGTTTCAATGGAGGGGCAACAACGGCCAAATGGGTCGTCCCACTAGACTTACAAGTAGTGAGTACTACGAAGACAGTAGTGTTCTTCGTTATAGACGGGCCAACCACATATAACATGCTCTTAGGACGAGATTGGATACACGGTAGCCGATGTATTCCTTCATCTCTTCATCAATGTCTAGTTTTCTCGAACCAGAGAGATAAAGTGGAAATAGTACATGCTGACAACAAGCCTTTCGCTGAAGAAACAAATTCGGCCGAGTACTTCATGTATGAAGGAAATTACGGGCCCACCAGAGTTCTAAATAAAGGGGAAAATTCTGCCATTGTGGCTCAAAATGACGAGCCATACCCCGCAGGTCTGCTAAACGATTTGTTCGCGCAAACAAGACCAACCACAGTGGTCTTTAGAGAGTCGACACACCGCATTTCATATGAAGAACAACAAGCAGAGTAAAGAACACGTCGCACTCGCGGCTACCAAGGCCAACTTAATGGCCTATGTGACGGAGCGAGAAAATGAAGCCGAGGCTCAGGCCGCGATTTCGGCCATAAGAGATAAATTGTTAGCGCACCAGACAGAAGATAGAATGAGAGAGGCTTGCGGGGTAGATTGTTTGATGGAAAGGAGTCATAAGAACAAACAACAAATGGAAGAGGAATAATACGCTCTGAACGAGCGACATAAGGTGAGCATCACAATGGTACAAGATGTATTGGATGAGGCAAATCTGGGAAGTGAGGACGATAGACATATCACTTACATCAACAAGGAACTAGAAGCTCAGGAGCAGTGGTGGAACTTCCCATTTTCCAAAAGGGACGGATGTTCAGAAAAGTGTTAATCACTCTTCGGCCCGGCGGAGAGTCCGGACACAGTCTCTCGGATTTGGCCGACCAGGTCCGGGCAGCTCGGGCCAGGGCAGAAGTGATTTTGGAAGATCAGCGGGTTATCTGGCTGATCATTTGACAACCGACAGAAACCTAAAATCTACGATTTTCCTTTACATGTGTCAACACGAGTCATCCCCTGGAAGCACCGTCCAGGCTGTCATCATTATTGTTGCATTGAGCAGAGGAGAAAGCAGAATTGAGGTGACAGAACCATCAGACTGCAGGCTTATTTTCGGCAAGGTCAGGCCTAGGGCAGAAAACCCGTCAATCGGTCAGGTAGCACATGGGAAGCATTGCAAATGAGAACGATATCATGTTTTGGAAGTATAAAGGGGATGGTAGTTTCATGTTAAAAAGGATGCTCTGAATAGCAGCTTGTAAACAATAGAAAAATAACAACTGTAACCTCTTTCAACTGCTCGGCCATACGTCGACCCTACTCAAAAACAGGCCGGCTGAGTCAGTTCATGGCTTAGTCTCCCATAACCAAACAAATTCACTATTGAGGGAGGATTTGTCCCGGGAACGGCATTCCCATATTGCCCGCTGAGACGAAAATCAGTCGTCAACAGTTGGCGCCGTCTGTGAGGAACCGACGAAAAGTGACTTCCACAGTAAGACGATAGTGAGAGGTAGAGACCGTAGGTTGGTGAATAGTTCAATAGCAGAATGGATGGATGAGGGAAGGATCGGAAGGAGCAGAGTAGTGCCGGGAAAAGAAAAGATCTGTATGGAAAAGGGGCTGTCGGAAACAAAAGCCTTTCATTAATGAGTTGTGGAATGGAATGTAAGAAGGTTAGCCAACGGCCATCCACACGGGTTGAGGTGTGGAATTGAATGTAATGTTGTGGATGGATTACATCTGTTAGCAACGGCTGACCGAGTTCCTCTATGGGAAGGTACTGCGCCCCCGGTTTCGCAGATTACATGTACTGAATAGTCAGCCGAGGGCGAGAAGGAATGCATATTGGGTCAGTCCTCAATTAGTGCAATGGTCTCCCCCGAACGAGAAGAAAGAGCGTATAACATAAGAAAAATTGTAAGGTCGCGCATTTATTGAAGAAGTGATGAGCTCGCATGAAAAACGTAAAGGGCGGCTCAACAAACAATAGGGCGAGGACTTGTAGGCCGACGTCTACCACCCTGAATTCTACCTACATCAAGAAATTCACCTCGATTTCACTTCCATTTCAATCAAAGTGAACTAGGACGACTCAAAGAGTCAGGACGACCGAAACAGCGATTAGAACGACTAAGGACTCAGGACGATCGAACACATGCTGCAGTTGATCCCATGATTACAGCAGTTAGGCAGTTCCCTCCACGATCAGGCAGTTAAGACGCACAACTCAACGGTTGGAGGCATGACCCAGTAGTTGCAAGGAAGTTATGAGCCGAAACCGTCCGAGCAGTTTGCAAGTTTCACTATAAAAGGCTCACTCATGCCAAGATTCGGGAGCCCGATCAAATGAAGACTCAAACAAGCATCTTATTTTTTATTTCGTAGTTTTAAGAATTTGTAACTTGTGTGCTTGTACCCCTTGGAGGTTTATTCACTTAATCAAACACTTCTTGCTGTGACTTTGTCTTATGAGGTTTGAACCTTACATGTTTTCTTCAGGCAGAAAATTACGCAAACAATTAAATACAAATATTTATAGTATATCTATAATTTTATGTGTACTAGAGATGAGAAATTTACTTCCACCCATAATTTTACATCTACAAAATGAGAGATATGAAAAATTATACTTCCATAAATATGGACAGTAACTCTAAATATTTGATATTTTTGACTCCATGGATTTGGGAGAGCGAGGGTTAAGTGGTGTCAATGAAATTTAAAAGAGCGTTTTAGCATATATATTTTTCTGTCATATAAATAGTTTTGGATTATTATCATTTTATTATTTTATAAATTAAAAATAATAAATTGATATAAGAAGTATTTATGTCTAGTATTTTATTATTATATATTTATAAAAATTATTACTACTATATCTTTATAAAAAAATTACATTTTACTATTTTATCTTTACAAAAATTACATTCCAGTTTTAATAATAAAATATTACACCCAATTTTTTTTTGTACTCATCTGTCATTTCTCATTTTCATGGTAGAAAAATGATAATAACCAAATATTTTTTAAGAGTGAGAATACTAATTGCAGTATTTATAAATATATATACACAGATACATATATATGCTACATTTTAAAAGCACTATAAATAACTGTACGTCAAGTAGCACCTGAATTTCATACAAAATATTTTAATAATACCATTAAAAAAATATGTACTATATTAATATAAATTTATTATATATATAATAGAATTTGTAAGCTAATAAATTATTGACATGTCACTTAGAAGAAAACATAAACTGTATGTCACCACCGCCTATTGATTCAACGACTTTTCTAAATATATAACTAATTTTAAAAAATATATATACTAGATTTATTTTAATAATTTGTTAACATAAATATAAATAATATATCAGAATTATCTAGAAAAACTTTTATTATTCATAATCAAACATTTTGTAAATCAATTTTATAAAATAAAAGCGCTATGAGAAAAATATATTACTCTTGTAGCACTCCTAAATTTCATTTCATAAATGAAAATATTAATTCAAAATTTTATTTATTAATTGTTGATGGTGTTTTCAGGTCCTATGTTATTTAAGGAGCATGACAGGGGTAAAAAGGGTAATTCCCTTCTTGATCGAGACATTAATGTCGACCCGACCACATGAGTGTTATAAAGCCAACAGGTAGGGACCGAACACTTGATGATTGGTGACCGCCACTTTGGCTCGGATGACCGGGCATTATCAGATCGGCAGAAGCATTATCAGTTCAAAGGACTACCATGACCGACCTCATGAAGACCGACCAGATTGCGAGGCGTGCTCAGGAAGATAAGGCATCCTATTTTCTCGAATAAGATGACAAATTATCCTACTTTCATGGGGAGAACTGATGAATCAGTGTCTTAATAGGACAAGAGAAGTAAAGGTAGTTTTAAATTAGGAATCCTTGTGGAAGAATGAGATTAATTCGACTAGGAAACCCTTGTAAAAGAAGGAATCTGATTTCTGCACTATTATAAATAGGAGGGTAGAGTATGCTTAAGAGGCATCAGAATCAATATCAAGACCATTACGATCAGACTTGTAAAACACAAGAGATATCAGAGAAGCATATCTCGGTAATAAAAGTATCATTTGTTTTGTGTCTGTGGACGTAAGTTGGATCTGATCCGCCGAACCACGTTAAATCTCTTTGTCGATTGACGTATTTATCTGTCTTTTGCTAAATTTGCTTTTGGTTTCCCCTTAACCGAACAAATTCACTATTGAGGGAGGATTGTCTCGGGAGTAATATTCTCATATTGCCCTGAGACCAAAATCAGCCGTCAACAGTTGGCGCCGTCTGTGGGGAATCCAACGAAAAGCAGCATACGTAGTAAGACAATGGCAGAAGACGGAAATCACCGATCATCAGGAAGTCCAACTACGGACTGGGTAGAGAAGATAGAAGAAAACATGAGGAAAGAAAGGGAGGAAAACCAAGCCCTTCTGAAATCCATGATGGACCGACTAGAAAGGGTGGAAAGGAGGAACAACGAGAGATTTGAAGCCGGAACCAGTCAGAGAAGAGGTGAGACGGCGAAAGGAAAAAAATTTGTAGATACAAGTGAAGACGATAGACCCAGAAGGAGGGGCCCCTACGGGATAAAATCCGTAGTGGTAGAAAAAGATTCACAAACGGAGGACACATGGGAAGAAGAAGAGGGAAGACAGCCGCCAGATTCCCCCTATGATAGCCCTCGAAACATCAGAAGGAAAAAAATGAAGTATGACGAGGCTGAACGAGACACCTCAAGTCATGAGGAGAGCCACGCCCGGGGAAATAGACATGAAGAAGGCCGCATAGGGCGGCATGGCAACTTAGATAGTAAAATGAGGTCTTGGTTGAGGAAAGAGATGGCCAAGTGGGGAGTAAACCTCAAGACCGATGCAGGAGATGCCCGGGACGGTGAGGAGGAATCCCCCCTCGCAGAAGAAATAAGGACGGAAAAATTCCCGAGACAATTCAACATGCCTACCATGACACCCTACAACATACTGACCCAAAATCCCATATTGAAAACTTTGTCCTATTAATGGAAGTCCAATGAGTAGTGGGGGATGCCGTTTGCAAAGTATTCCTGTAGGACACAGGACCTGGGCGACGCATGTTGTCCTAGGCTCGCGGCCTAGTCGGGAGTACGGAGTAGCCACGAGGGACTAAACCGGAGAATAATGGAGTCGCCACCCGGTGTGAACCGGGACAAAGATTTAAGGCCGCACTCACCCCTCGCAGGGAAGACCTCAAACCGTTGGGTTCGGAATGGTCCCTTACTCATGTCACTTGTAATGAAAGGATTTATATAATAATTTAAACAAGCTGAAGTAACACTTATTTCTAAGGGTATCATGCTTCTAAATTCACATTTATAAAATAAAATATGCGCCTAAATATACATGTATTTCACATATAAGATTGCATGCTTAGAAGTACATTAAATCAACAAACAGACAATTTCATTGGCATGTTGTATTCATGGAAACGCAAGCACATACTAACCACACAAGCACACATAAAGGCGAATCAAATGATGGTGAACATGTGATTTCATAGACATATCATAAACAAATAGCCATTACATGTCCATGCACAAATAAAAGGGTCAACTAAGTACATAATGCAAAAAGACGCTTAGGGATGCAATTAGGCATTAAAGTGAGCATGCTATGACGTAGTGCAAAAGAAGATAGATATAGACACAGACGCACATACGATGAAAATGACTCGATTCAGTTTATTCGCGTTCGTGTAGCGTTCGTAAACGCGTTCGAACGGTAAACAGAAGGATCGCGTTCGTATAGCGTTTGATAACGCGTTCGAACGGGATCAGACAGAAAACATGCGTTCGTGCGGCGTTTCGGAACGCGTTCGAACGAGGTTATAGCAGTGACCTCCAAAATGCAGTAAACAACATGACACATACATGAACATATGAATATATGACTTCTCGTACATAACAACATATTAAGGGGCGCGGCAAATCATTGTAGCAAAGGTAGCTTTCAAGCATTTTCATCCCTCAAGTGGAGGACCCTTGATCTCACTTGATAAGCCCATGCGCAATGCAATATGATGCATGAATTTTCAAAAAAGACGTTATGAAGCGAATAACTAAATAAAAGAGGCGCGGCGAAGTACTGCCGTAAAGGTGGCCTTTTAGGCTCTTTGTCTCTCAAAGAGATGACCTTTAGACCAACATACTAAGCCCATGCGCAATATGATATGATGCATGGTCATGTAAGAAGACGTCATACTAAACAACAAAATAAAGGGGCGCGGCGAAGTACTGCCGTAAAGGTGGCCTTTTGGGGCTCTTTGTCTCTCAAAGAGAGGACCTTTAGACCAACATACTAAGCCCATGCGCGTCACATCACAATACATGAAATAAAGACAATAAAAGTGTAGGACTTAATATGCCCGATTGAACGTATATTAAACCCAAACACACTTCGTCCGGCGCGGCGAAGTAGTGTCACAAAGGTGGCCTTTTAGGCTCTTCGTCTCTCAAAGAGGGGACCTTTGGACTAACTCACTAAGCCCATGCGCTCGATCGCATCATACATACAAAAATAAAGACAATCATATCAAACTTAATATGTCCGATTGAACGTGTCTTGCATTCAACCGAACACACATCAATCGGCGCGGCAAAGCATCGTGGTAAAGGGCTTTAACCCTTCCCCATAGGGGATCTTTCATTCCACTTACTAAGCCCATGCGCTCGATCGCATCATAACATAAATAAATAACATGCGGAAATTAAAAGACGGAATAGTAAAGTGAGAATAATCAAAATAACATAAAGCGAAATATACGCCGTTTACTCAAGTGGTACGTGGAGTTGTGTCCCAAGTACAGACCGCACTACCGTCCATTCGGAATCGGCTACGGAATTTACGTCTGGGTTTCCATCCTATATACCACGAGAGACGACGTATTTTCCGTTTTAATCAATGGCCACAACACACATCACATGCAAACACTATTCAATAAATAATTAAAACACAATTAAAAGAATCAATAAAAATCAAATAAAAAAACAAGTGTGAAAGGTACCCTCAGGTCTAACCTTTTAAGTCGTCTTCCGGACTCGCGTTTACAACCGTCGGAAGGGCTATCACTCCGCAACTTTTCTGGTTCACTGGTTTGCGTTTTACCTCGCTGTCTCGCTGCTCAAGCTACTGTTTTGACCTCCGTTTTGCTGCTGTTTCCTTGCGGTTTCTGCTTACTGTTTCAGGTCTCGTTTGTTCACTTGGTCAAGATGAACCACATGGTGGGGCCTTCGATATCATCATACTATATCACATGCTACGAAATAGTCTCCATAGTTATACATATTATCGTCCTCAAGGAATGCCCAGTAATGAAACCAGAGAACATTCAAAACACTCAATGCAACTCAAATCTGAGTTTTTGAATAAATTATCTATGCCAGACTCAAAGTGTGTGTGTGCAAATGTCCTTTCACAGCTTAATCCTTAGGTAAGCTAACTCGATGATTTCGTTTCAAAAATCGGGATCGATGGGTCAAACCAACCTAGATGTCTCAATTATGCCTGCAATTGCCTTTTTTTTTGTGCCCAATGTGGTATGGTTTTCTTTCTCTTTTGTCTTTTTTTTTTTTGAACTTTTTTTTTTTGAACTTTTTTTTTTCTTTCTCTTTTTTCAACACACCTACCCTTTAAGGTAGCATTTCTCCTCATGGTGGTCCTAATACTCGCCCATGGGTAGCTTCACGCTTATCGGTTATAGGTGGTTCAATTTTTTTTTTTTAGAGACTTTTCTTTTATTTTCAATCATACCACACATCATAACACAAGCAAGTCAGGATAGACATCTAAGCAAACGGTCATTCACCGATCTACAATTTCTTCAACTAGTCACTTTGCTAACTACTCAGGTTTTCACTGCTAAGAACCATAATCAAGTGCTTGCGAGTCTAACATAGATCAATTACTCAAATTATCAGATAAGAGCACGTCAAAGGTTTATCGTTTCTAAGGTTTCACCCTAAAGCAATGAATTTCATCATCAGACTTATGTCTAACTATCAATGACTAAAACAAACAATTTTTTTTTTTCTTTTTTTGTTCTTTTTCTCTCTCTTTTTTTTCTTTTTTTCTTTTTTTTTTTTTTTGAAGGCCCCCCAATGGAATGGTCTTTCTATCCTTGCCGTGAGGCTTTCTGTTTCTCGATTTCCTCTTCCCCGCTATCCATGTTTGCTAAACACCTATTGACAATCCTCTTTTTTTTCTCTAACCCAACAGATATCTATGATGGCTTTTAAGACACAGAGGGTTAACATGATGCATGTATGCATGAGATGCATGCGACATATGAGATATAATATGCATGTGGTTATCAAAAGCATAAAAGGGATAACTTATATAGGATATAAAACTATGGCTCTCATGCGGATTTATGACAATGCCTTTGATTGAGCTCCCTCAACCCACTATAGAAACGGTCAACTAATGCACAAATTATACACATCACAAGACATGATTTCGGGGCCAATTCTCTTATCCCCAGTGGAGTCGCCAGACTATAGACAACAGGACCTGGGCGACGCCGTTCTAGGCTCGCGGCCTAGTTGGGAAGTACAGAATAACATGGAGTCGCCACCCGGTGTGAACCGGGACAAAGATTTAAGGCCGCACTCACCCCTCGCAAGGGAAGACCTCAAACCGTTGGGTTCGGAATGGTCCCTTACTTATGCCACTTGTGATGATATAATTTGTGCAATGAATCAACCAAGCCTAAACAACCTATTTCCAAGGATAATTTACTCCTAAGTTCGCATGCATAAAATCAACCATTATAACGACAATGTCAAACAATAATCTCATGGCATACCTCAATTATATAACGCAGAAAGTAAAGAACAAACTAAACATAATGCGAATTCTCAACGCAAAATAAATGACTAATCATGCTTGAATACCATCTCATAAACACATCAAATGAAAAACATGCGGAATTCAAGTAACGAATGACAAACAAATCAAAACATCATAAAACAAAATATGCGCTGTTTACTCAAGTGGTACGTGGAGTTGTATCCCGAGTGCAGATCATACTACCGTCCATTCGGAATCGGCTATGAAATTTACGTCCGGGTTTCCATCCTATATACCACGAGAGGCGACACATTTTTCATTTTATTCAAGGGCCACAACATACATCATTTTACAATACATGCATATTTATCTACTCAAGGGCCACAACATGCATCATTTCATAATACATGCATTTACTATCTATTCAAGGGCCACAATCATGCATCATACATTATTTTATCTAACCAAGGGCCACAACATGCATTACTACATAAGAATCATGCAAATGAATCTCAATAAGTAATAAAAATAACACTGAAAACGGATGTGAAAAATACCCTCAGGTCTAACCTTTTTTGTCGGCTCTCGGACTTGCGTTTCACGACCGTCGGAAGGGCTATCACTCCGCAACTCTTCCGGTTCACTGGTTTAACGTCTTAGCTCGCTGTTTCGCTGTTGGGCTACTGTTTCCACTCTGTTTCGCTGCTGCTTTCGGGGAATTTTCTGGTCACTATTCAGGTGTGTTAGTGGACTGTTTTGGCTCGATTTTGGGACTGTTTTGGGGTATTTTCGGGGACTGTTTTGTGTGGTTTTCAGTGGTGTTTTGCGGCGGTTTGGGGACTGTTTTGTGTAGTTTTTCTGGACAATTTTGGAGACTGTTTTCAGGGGTAGTTTAGGTGCGGTCAGGGGCTGATTTTAGGGGGAGTTTAGGTGCTGTCAGGGGCTGATTTTAGGGGTTAGGGGCTGCTGTGTGTTGTTCTCGTTAATTTGGTCCGGGCAGGGGCTACTGTGTGTGTTGTTTGTGTTTGTTCCGTGAAAGAACAACGAGTGGCGTGAGTTGAGAGGGCTAGGCTGTGTTGCTTTGGTTCACAGTGGAGGGCGTGAGCTGCTGCGTGAGGCTAGGGTTTCTTATTTTGAAGGTGCCGAGAGAATGTTTTGGTGGGCTGTGTTGTTCTCGTTAATTTGGTAATGGTAGAGGCTGGTGTGTGTGTTGTTCACGTGGCTGTTCGGTGAGTGTGTGATGCGGCGTGAAGCTTATGGTGCGTTAGTGAGTTTGTTCAAGTGGCGAAGGGCTGTGTGAATCAGGGTTGCTAATGGCGTGAAGGTTATGATGGCAGTTTGAGGGCTGATGACTTAGGCATAGATTAGGGCTGTTGTGGTCTTCACGTGGAGGGCTGGTTAGTGGGATCTAAGGGCTGGTCAGAGGACTTTGATATGTTGAATCAAGGGCTAGGCGTGAGGAGCTGGTGGGTTCGTTGGCGGTGAAGGAATGGTGTCACCATGAATCAAAGGCAGTGTAGGCACGAAGCGAGATTAGGATTTTTTGTGCATGAGCTGTGTGAATATGTGCGTGAAGTTGGCTTGGGTACGTGGGCTGTTGATTGGGGCTGGTCAGGGCAGATTTGATTTGTAAAGTTGAGGGGCTGCTGTGGAGTTTATTAGGCATGAAGAAGGCAGACTACGTGGGTGATATGCTAGGTCAGTATGTGTGTCTTCTTTTTGCGTGCAGGATGATGAGTTTGTGTTCTTGAATGAGAGGGATGGGGTTGTTTCAATGGTGTGAGGGTGTGCTGCTGGATGAAGAGGGAGGAAGCCGAGAGAGAAGAGAGCTGGTGGGAGGGCTGCCGTCCAGAGCCTCTAGGGTTTCATACTTGTGTGTTTTTATATTAGTGCATTAGGGTTTCATGGATTAATTAGGAAAGGAAATCAATTAAATTAGGTGTGTCATTTTAGGTGGGTAATTTCATTAAATTGGTGAGTATTTTTATTATTTTGGTAGGTGGTTATTTAGAATTAATTTGTTTATTTAATTTGAATAGGAATTAATTTAATTGGATTTAATTTGTGAATTTAATTTAATTAATTCAATTGGTTTGTGATTTTTAAATTTAACATTTAATTTATTTAATTTAGGAATTTAATTTAATTTCAATTTAGTTATTTTAATTTCATTTCAATTAATTATTTAATTTAATTTAATTGATTTTAGTTTAATTGGTTTCAATGGATTTTAATTGGTTTTAATTCAATTTAATTTAATTTGTATTTAATTTGTGACATATATTTTAAATGTTTAATTATTATTGGTTTGTGACATATATTAATTATTTCTTTGGATGTGATTTAATGGGCTTGGGCTAAGGTTAAGTTTTAAAACGGAGATCCAACAGCGAACCCGAAGCTAAACACGTGAACAAAATCCGACAAAACCGTCAATTCTTGACTCTTCCCTTCCGACGTCCGTTTCCCGCGATTTCCGCGACTTAAAAGATAGTGCCTCCAAATGAGGCTCATCATCGGGTTTCACATGCAAAAATACAATGCCTACAATTCCCCCTAACCTTAGGCGGATCCGCCATTCTATGGTACAGAAGTCTAGCCCCAGGGAGCATCCGCAACTTCGCGCAACTCAAAAAATCGTTTGTATTGCACTTCAAAGGGGCATGCATTCCTAAGAAGACAATTGGGGAATTAAGACTAATGAAGCAAGGAGATGACGAGCCCCTGAAGGCCTTCATCGAAAGATACCATAATATGGTGCTCGAGGTCGGGGGATGTGAGTCCCTCGAGGCCTTGGAAAGTTTAAAGGGGGCCTTAAGGGTCGGAATGTGGACTCACCTAAGAATCCAAGATACGCCGGATTATGCAACCGCCCTGGAAATAGCCCGGAAGTTCGTTTTGTTAGAGAACGAAGAGAAAATCTCCCGGAGAGGGACATCTATCAGAGAGAGGACAATAAGGGCAGAGGTAGGGGTGGCAAAACGAATAAACGAATCGAATTCGTGACGAATACTAAACGAATCGAATAATAATGTATTAAATTCGAATTCGATTCGTTTATTAAACGAATCCTGATATTAGGATTCGAATTCGATTCGTTTATTAAACGAATATTCGTATTCGATTCGTTTATTCGTTTAAATAAAATTAAACGAATCGAATCGAATTTAATATTCGTATTCGATTCGTTTATTCGTTAAATCAAAATTTTATTCGTTTATTCGTTTCGTTTATTCCTAGGTGTTAAATCATTGGCCTCTGAGTCATTCTTTTTTATTCATTTTCCATGCCTTCTTTCCTTGTTAAGATTGCTTAATCTGCAAAGCAGTGAAAAACAAGCGTCTTTTATACTTGATATCCAAAATTGGCTTGGATCAGTCACTAACAGGTCCAAAATGAATTTTACATTAGAGTGAAAAATGAACACGACAAATACAAGAAAAAAAGGACTTCATTTGCCCTCTCCAATTTTTAAAATTAAATACAACATCAACAAAAAAGTGAAAAACCAATATTCGAACAAACAAACAAACAGAGCAGCAGGCCTCTGGTCTTCGTGTTCAACCGGCGACGACGATGACTTCCTAGTCTCGAAACCACTCACCTCCAGTTCCACATGTTCTTATTCTCTGCCATTAATAACAAACAACAAATAAAAAACCTAGCTCCCTTACACACTCGCAGGCCGCATCACACTTTTATGTATTCAAAATTTGAGTGAGAATTTCAATAGTCTCTTTAATAGATGAGATAATTGACTGCTAAGTGAAAACAATAAATCAAATGGGATGATGGATAACAAGAAGAAAATATGCAGAGACAGAGAGGTGAGGAGGAGGTGGCGGCAGGGTTGAGATTGAGAGAATTTTAGGTTAAGTTTAATTTTAGATGTTTTCTTTATATAGTTATTTTTTAAGTTATAAGTATATAATTACTAAATTATCCTTCTTCTTAAATTCTTTTGTTCAAAAATTATAAGGGTAAATTTGT
Source organism: Zanthoxylum bungeanum (assembly GCA_019454045.1). NCBI lineage: Eukaryota > Viridiplantae > Streptophyta > Magnoliopsida > Sapindales > Rutaceae > Zanthoxylum > Zanthoxylum bungeanum. The sequence continues at coordinate 28,540 of SKCR01045066.1, forward strand.
AATAAAATTAAACGGGTCTTAAACGAATTCGATTTGGATTCGATTCGTTTATGATTCGTTTAATAAACGAATCCTAAACGAATAAACGAATTGATGAACTCAAATTCGGATTCGATTCGTTTAATAAACGAATCGAATCGAATTGACCCATTTATTAAACGAATCCATTTTTCCAAACTCGTATTCGCTTTAAAGCGAATCGAATCGAACGAATAAACGAATCATGACCCAAATTGCCACCCCTAGGCAGAGGCCCCCCGCCGGCCTGATAGGGAGTTCAAAAAACCACCACCGAGACGCAAGGAATTCAAGCCAATACCTCGGAACAACCAGGAAAGAGGAATCTCAAACCAAGTAAACCATGTAGTCAGGGAAGAAACATACATTCCTCTGAACAAGCCACTAGGACAAATCGTCATGGAGATCCAGGAAAAAGGACTCTTGATAGAACCTAACCTCGGGAGATTTCCCCCAGATAAGAGAAATGAAACGTCCTATTACGTGCATCATAATTTGAGAGGACATCCGACGGACGAGTGCAAAGACTTGCGGGAACAATTGGAAGACCTGGCTCGAAATGGATATTTAAATAAATACATTGACCATGAGGTTATGGCGGCTAGACAAAGGGCACAGCGCCTACAGGTAAATATCATCGCATGAGGGAAAACACTGGCCGGAGATTCTAACCGATCCAGAAAAAACTACAGCCGGGCTCGGGGGTCGGAGGTACTGGAAGTGGAACAATCCTCTGGAATACAAGGTGTTCGGTCGGTGCCAATAATGTTCACTGACGAGGATGCCCGAGGGGTAAGTTTCCCATACGACGATGCGTTAATAATCAAGGCAACAATCGGCGGTTCAGAGGTAGACAGAATCCTGGTGGATCCCGGGAGCGTAGTGGATACAATCTTCAAAGAGGCTCTGGAGGGCCTTGGAGTGGAGTATGCAGCTCTGACCGACGATGGCACTCCCCTATACGGTTTCGGGGGTTCAACGGTCGTCCCATTAGGGAGAATACAATTAGCAATGACAATCGGAACTCGTCCCCGGACTCGGACGATCATGATAAACTTCACAGTGGTGGACTGCATGAGAAGTTACCATGTCATTGTCGGTCGACCTTTCATGATGAAGACAAAGGCCGCAATGTCCTGCCATTACTTAAAATTAAAATTCCCCACCCGGGAAGGGATCAGAATCGTATGCGGGAGTCAGAAGACAACCCAGAGCTATTTTTCCACCCTCTCACGGGAAACCCTCTGTGTTGAAAGAGGTACCCAAAAGAAACAAGTGAATGAAGACGGAGAAGAAGTAATGGGGAACACAGGTCATCGGCCAAATAAAGTTGCCCGATTAGGGGCGGTAGAAAAACTAGAAGAAACGAAACTTTTCGGACCTGGGAATAGCGTAAAGATTGGGGGAAACTTAGACGGAACCCTGAAATAGGGCCTGCTGAGGTGTCTAAAGGAGTACCCGGACGTCTTCGCATGGGGGCACGACGACATGCCCGGGATTGATCCGAAATTCATCAATCACCGCTTGGCAGTAAACCCGTCACACAAGCCAGTCAAGCAGAAAAGAAGAACCTTCAATCAGGAACGGTGTAGGGCAGTAGCAACCGAGGTAGACAAATTATTGAAAGCTGGTTTCATCAGAGAAGTAAAATACCCGGAGTGGGTATCAAACGTGGTATTAGTGAAGAAGTCAAACGGAAAGTGGATGATGTGTGTAGATTTCACCGACCTGAACAAGGCATGCCCAAAAGACAGCTTCCCACTGCCAAACATAGACCAACTAGTAGATAATACAGCCTGCCAGGGACGGCTAAGCTTTATGGATGCCTTCTCAGGATACAACTGGGTCAAGATGCACCCTTCGGACGAGGAAAAAACAACTTTTGTCACCGACCAGGGGCTCTACTGTTATAAAGTAATGCCCTTCGGACTGAAGAATGCAGGGGCAACCTTTCAAATGCTGGTCAACAAAATTTTCAAACCGCTCATTGGCACATCAATGTTGGTATATGTTGACGACATGATAACAATGTCCAAAGAGCCAGAATGCCATGTGACCGATCTGAGAAAAACCTTCGAATTACTAAGGAAACACAATTTAAAGCTCAACCCGGAGAAATGTGCTTTCGGAGTAGCCTCAGGGAAGTTTTTGGGTTACATGGTAAGCTCCCGAGGCATAGAAGCCAATCCACAGAAGATCCAAGCCGTACTGGACTTAAAGTATCCCAGGACGGTAAAAGAAGTGCAAAGTCTAATCGGCGGATTGGCCGCGCTCAACCGATTCATCTCCCAAGCAACAGACAAGTGCCACCCTTTCTTCAAAGTCATCAAGAATGCCAAAAAGGAAATCGACTGGACGCCGAATTGCGAGGAAGCTTTCCTACAGTTAAAACAATACCTAACACAGCCTCCGCTTCTAGCAAAGCCACTCCCGGGAGAAACCTTATACTTGTATTTAGCTGTATCAGAGCACGCAGTAAGCTCAGTGCTGGTATAAGAGGTCGATAAGGTCCAAAGGCCAGTATATTATGTCAGCAAAGCTCTGTTAGATGCTGAGACTCGATATCCGGTACATGAACTGGTCGCCCTGTCATTGATTACTGCAGCCCCGAAATTACGACCCTACTTCCAAGCCCATCCTATTGGGGTTTACACCGATCATCCTCTGAGATAGATTCTACAAAAACCAGAAGTTTCGGGCAGGCTAATGAAGTGGTCTGTGGAGTTAAGTGAACACGACATTTCTTACCTCCCAAGAGTAGCAGTAAAAGGGCAGGCTTTGGCAGATTTTGTCGCAGAATTCACAGAACCCCAGGTCTTGACTGTGGGGGAAGACAAATGAGAGATGTCAGTAGACGGATCTGCCAGCTCACAAGGCAAGGGAGCTGGAATCATATTGAAAAGTGACAAAGGTGAAGAGGTATTGTTCGCCCTGAGGTTCGCCTTCGAGGCCACAAACAATGAGGCAGAGTATGAGGCAATTCTGGCCGGTCTTAGGCTATGCGAGGTGGTAGGAGTCCATGACGTAGTAATAAGAAGCGACTCTCAGCTAGCTGTTCAGCAGCTGAAAGGCGAATTCCAAGCCAGGGAGCCGAGTATGATAGCCTACTTAGCTGAAGTAAAAAGGTTGGTGGGAAGAATGAGGAACGTACACTTTGAGCAAATCAGTCGAGAAGACAACTGCGAGGCAGACTCCTTGGCACGGCTCGCATCTTCGATAAAATCATAGAACCCCAGAATAGTCCCTCTAATCTGCCTCCGAGAAAATAGTGTGGGAGAACTCGAAGTAAAATTATTGGATGAGGAAGACAAAACCTCGTGGATACAGCCAATTAAGAAATATTTGGAAACATGGGAGACACCCGAGGACAAGAAGGAATCCAAAAAACTAAAATTCAAAAGCATCAAGTTCTCTATGATCGAAGGAGTGCTCTACCGGAGGGGCCACACAGTACCCCTCCTAAGATGTTTAGCGGAAGAAGAGGCTGATTATGTACTCAGGGAAATTCACGCGGGCATCTGTGGGAGTCACGCTGGAGGACAATCGATGGCCTTTAAAGCTTTAAGGCAAGGGTTCTATTGGCCAACTATGCATCAGGACGGCATGAGAGTAGCCCGGAAATGCGAAGGATGCCAGAAGAATGCCAATATTCACCACCAGCCAGCAGAGCAGTTAACCACCCTGGCCATTCGCTCAGTGGGGACTAGATATCATCGGACCAATGCCAAAGGGACGTGGACAGGCGAAGTATGTCATTGTGGCCATAGACTATTTCACCAAATGGGTGGAGGCCGAACACCTATCCACCATCACAGAGAAGAAGGCCACAGAGTTTTTGAAGAAGAATATTATCTGCAGGTTCGGAATCCCACGGGTTGTCGTCACCGACAGCGGAAAACAGTTCGATAGCAAGGGATTCAGGAAACTCTGCGAAAACCTTCAGATCACCTTAAGGTTTGCCTCACCAGCCCACCCCAAGTCAAACGGACAGGTTGAGGCGGCAAACAAAACCATCAAGGCAAATCTTAAAACTCGGCTCGGATCCTGCAAGAGCTTATGGATCGAAGAATTGTCGGAAGTATTGTGGGCACACCGGACGACCTATAAAGATTCTACAGGGGAGACCCCGTTTTCCTTATCATACGGGTGTGAAGCATTTATTCCAGCATAGATCGGAATAACTACCCACATGGTCCATCATTTTGAGAGCGAAAAGAATGAAGAGCTTATCAGAAGCCACATCGACCTGATCGAGGAAAAAAGAGAGAAGTCAGCCATGAGGACAGCAGTTTATCAACAAAGGATGGCCCGCTTCTACAACAAAAAAGTTCAAACTCACGCCTTTCTCCCAGGCGACCTGGTATTAAGAAGAGTCACTTTGAACACTCGAAGGCCGGAAGAAGGCTCGTTAGGAGCCAAGTGGGAAGGGCCCTATAAAATTACAGAGGTGGTAAGGCTAGGGGTCTACATCTTAGAACATCTGGACGGCACGCGATTAAAGAAACCCTGGAACACCGAGATGTTAAGAAAATACTTTCAGTAGATTCTTTTTTTGTAGCAACCCGACAAGGGGTAGGAGCTCAATGTAAAGCCTTTCTCGAAATGTCCCGCAGAGAGCTGTAAGAAGGGCAGTATGTCCCCGAATATGAATAAAACTTTCTCTTTTCAAAAATTCCACCCACTCTTCTAATTAAAATTGAAAGCAATATTCAAAATTCTGGGGACGTACTCGATACGAAGGGATTATCAGAGGTCGATGCATCAAACCCATGACATACCAATCACAAAGTGCTACCATAAAAATCTCGGGCATAGACAATCCGACCTAACTCGCTCCACTTTCAAAGATCAAGACCACATCAAGGGGGGAGAGGTATAAAAGAGCACGAGAACTCTTCGCAGTAGCCGGAGCACAACTACCCCACAACTTATATGTACCGGGGACATTCCGGGATGGTAATCACGGGGAGGGAGTGCCCCCGTAGGATAACCTGCCTGACCAGTTTGGGGGATACAAACGCAAGGAATGCGTTACCATATGTTTTGCCTACCCGATGGATCCAAGAGAAGCATAGCACGGGGATGGATGATACCCCCGTGGCGATTGCTTACTCCAGTGTTACCGAACATAAGGAGGAAAATGCCCTTAATGTTTCAAACACTCTCTGATCCTAACCTACCGGATTAATGGATCCGTGAGAAGCATAGCACGGGGAGGGATGATACCTCTGTGGCGATTGCTTACTCCAGTGTTACCGAACATTAGGATGAGAATGCCCTTAATGTCTCGAACACTCTTTGATCCCCATTACCTTGATCATTCGGATCCGTGGGAAGCATAGCACGCGGAGGGACGATACCCCCGTGGCGATTTATTGCTCCAGTGTTACCAAACATAAGGAGGAATATGCCCTTAATGTCTCGGACACTCTTTGATCCATATTTCTTTGATCATTTGGATCCAAGAGAAGTGTAGCACAGGAAGGGATTGTGCCCTCGTAGCGTATGCTTGCTCCAGCGTTGTAAAGAGGAGTCCTCGAACAGTACACAGGCTCCATGGAGACCTGAAGTATGTAGGATGTTCCCTTACCATTTTAAACGCTCTTTGATCCAAATCATGGTTCGCCGGGACTCTGAATTGAAAGATTCAGGATTATGTTTTGGAAACCTCGGGCAGGACGTTGTCTTAAGGAATCCGTGTTGTTGTTTACACTTTAACATTTTATTTTGGGATAAGTGCTAAGTCGCCCCCGCCTTTTAATTTTATTTTCCATAGTATTGTTTTTTTTTCGTCGGTCTGGCACGGGGACGCCCGTGCCAGATTCGGCAGGGCTTCAAAAGGTTGATTCACTTCCCTTCTGAATAAGTCCCAAGGATTAATCGGCTCGGGGATGGATTCGTTCCGCCGAGGCCACTTGGTTAATCGGCTCGGGGTTGGATTCGTTCCGCCGAGGCCACTTGGTTAATCGGCTCGAGGCTGGATTCGTTCCGCCGAGGCCACTTGGTTAATCCGCTCGGGGCTGGATTCGTTCCGCCGATGCCATTTGGTTAATCGGCTCGGGGCTGGATTCGTTCCGCCAAGGTCAATTGGTTAATCTGCTCGGGGCTGGATTCGTTCCGCCGAGGCCACTTGGTTAATCGGCTCGGGGCTGGATTCGTTCCGTCGAGGCCATGTGGTTAATCGGCTCCAACCGAGGCCACTTGGTTAATCGGCTCTGTAGGCACTGCATTTTTGCATAGAAGTCCCTATGATGAGTCTCAATTAGAGACACTACCTTTTAAGTCACGGAGGTCACGGAAAACGGAAATCGGAAGGGGAAATTCAGAATAAACAAGGTTCACTGTTTTCGTTCGTGCTGCGTTCGTGTATACGTTCGAACGCCAAACAGATTGCGGGTGTTCGTGCTGCGTTCGAGGAAGCGTTCGAACGGTGTCGGTAATTCTGGTTTCGCTGCTAGCCTCACATCAAGCCCAATTCGCCCAAGCCTTGGCCCACACGCCCAAGCCCACTTAAAACACATATTTAACACATGGTGAAATCAAAACAAATCTAAAAATCACATACCAAATTAAAATAAACATTAAAATCAATCAAATATTTTAATTCCTTAATTAAGATATTCACCCACCATTTACACAAGATTCCTTCCTAACTAAACAAAATCACATACTAAACTAAAAAGATGTCATGCCTAATTAAAATCAATTATAATAAATTAAATATTTTGTATTCCTAATCTAGCCAAGATTTGTCCCCCCTCAATCTAATCCTTTCCTTGTTGAATACCAAATCAAATCCTCTTTTTAATGCCAAAATCCCTTCCTTGTGAGACAAGGTGAAGCCCTAGCCATTCTCTATATAAACAACCCATAACCAAGACATGCACTCCCCTAGCTCATACATAGCTCATACACACAACTCACACGAAAATCACAACACACACAAGAAACACCCAAGCTTATTGACACAACTCTCCCTCACTCTCAATAACCGAAGATCACAAACCAAAGAACCCTAATTGCCTTGGCCAAAACACATCCCGAACAGCCCCTTTACCTCATCAAAACAGCCCCCGAACCACACCATAACACCACCAAAAATCACACCCAAAACAGTTGCCAAAACATCCCAAAAATAGTAACTAAGATACACCAGCAAAGCGGCAGCGAATCGGAGTCAAAACAGCAGTGAATCGGAGTCAAAACAGTAGCTTGAGCAGTGGAACAGCGAGGAAATGTGTGAACCTGTGAACCGGAGGAGTTGCGGAGCATTCCCCCATTTCAACGACCGTACACCGTATTACCGAGAGACGACATAAAATGTTAGACCTGAGGGCACCTTGTATTTATTATCATTCATTTGTCTTTTATTTATTTTAATATATTTTTTTATTGCATAAGAGTCGTTTTGTTGAGGCATGTGAATTCCGGATAAACGGAATGCATGTTCTCTCTTGTGGTATATCGGATGGAAACCCGGACGTAAATTCTGTAGCCGAATCCGAATGGACGGTAGTACGGTCTGCACTCTGGATACAACTCCACGTACCACTTGAGAGATACATATATTCCGTTTCATCCATACTTGTATTTGAGCATGATGTAGTTAGTACGTTATTTATTTATTTAGCCTGATTAGGCCTAGTGCGTTATTTATTCTTGAGCATGATTTAGTCCTTAGTATGTTGATCTTTATGCATGATTTAGATATCCATGTGATTAGATATGTCGTTGTTGTGATCCTGTTTGAATGTGGTATCTAAAACCATATGAATGTATGCAATCTGCCAGTTCCCGTTCGAACGCAACTCGAACGTGAACCTTCTATTTACCGTTCGAACGCGTTATCAAACGCTACTCGAACGCGCATGCATTTTTTATCATCAGGTCTGGTCCCGTTCGAACGCGTTATCAAACGCTACACGAACGCGAACCTTCTCTTTATCGTTCGAACGCGTTTACGAACGCTACACGAACGCGCGCACACTGAACTGAGTCTGTCTCATCATATTTCATGCATAATTGCCTCTTGGGTGATCTCTCTTGCATTATGTAGTCAATCATATTATTGGTATTCCTACATTTATCCATTCGATGTATTCATGAGATAGTACACAAGCATGATTAGGTTGTTCTTAGTTTTCCCTATCATATGATTGAGAAATGTTCATGAGATTGACATGTGATGTTGCATGTTGTGATGAACTTGTTGATGTATGCATGTGAATTTAGAAGCATGATACTCTTGGAAATAAGTGTTACTTAAACTTGATTAAATTATTACATAAATCCTTTCATTACAAGTGACATAAGTAAGGGACCATTCTGAACCCAACGGTTTGAGGTCTTCCCTTGCGAGGGGTGAGTGCGGCCTTAAATCTCATTTTCCCGGTTCACACCGGGTGGCGACTCCATTATTCTCCGGTTTAGTCCCTCGTGGCTACTCCGTACTCCCGACCGGGTCGCGAGCTCGGGACAGCATGCGTCACCCCACATCCTGTGTTCCCACAGTCTGGCGACTCCACTGGGGATAGAGAATCGGCCCCGAATATTGTCTTGTAATGTTTGGATTTATGTTTTAATTGACCGTGTCTATAGTGGATAAAATGAGGGTTTAATCAAAGGCATTTTAAGGCTAGGTAATGGTTTAGTGTCTTCCTTCATTCACTACCTTTCTAGAAGGAAAAGCTGTGAAGGCACCTATATGGCCATCTACTCGTAGCCTATTGTGATGGACTAATTTGGAGGACTCGTTGTTTATTCCTGACACCAAGCGATAAGAGCCTAAGAGGCTTGGGTATTTAAGTGAGCCTCGCTCCACCTTCCCTCTGGGGAATCTACAACGGGAAATCCATTTGACAGTCCGTCACACACCATAACTCATTGGCACGTACCTTAGTGTATAAAAAAAGGTGCGCTCACTTGGTTGCTAACCCTTGATTGGGGAGACCTAATTGTGGGCCATCCTTCGCCGGTGAGAGCCTTTGTCTACACTCTTGCGAACCCACCCATAGACCGGGTTTGTATGGTTAAAGTAACAATTATTTCCTTGAGTATGTGCTTGTGGACCATCCTCATTTGGATGCAGTTGGACCATTGTCAGAAATGCGGACTTGCTGGGCCAATTAAACTGGGGCGAGTTCGTACCTTATGACCAGTGGGCCCAAAGCTTCTGAAATGTTGATGGGCAATTCTGTAGAAATTATTGTTTTATTTTTGCATTATCTTTATTTTATGCTTGTGTTTGGGAACATCGCCGTTTGGATCCATTTGGACCATTTGTCATGTGATGTGGGCTTGTTGGGCCATTTAAACTGGGACAAGAACGTATTTTATGACGATTGGGCCAAAGGCTTCTAAGTGATTGATGGGCCACTTTGTGATTGTGTTCGGAACATTACCATTTGGAATTAGTTGGGCTCCTTGCCATGAGATGTGAACTCGTTGGGCCATTTAAACTGGGACGAGTTCACTCATATGACAGTTAGCCCAAAAGCTTCTAAAATGATAATGGGCCGATTTGTTTGAAAATTTTAATCGATTTAGTATGTTCTATATGTTACATGCATCTCATGCACCTCATACATACATATATCATGTTAACACCCCCTATGTCTTAAAAAGGCATCATAGATTCCTGTTGGGTTAGAAAAAAGGGAAGACTCACCAAAATACTGAGAACAGACATGAGTGAATCAGATATTGAGGTATCCCTGATAGATCAGTTGGAGAATTGTTTCGCCAAGGTTACTGAACAATTGCAAGCCTTGACTACTGCCATGACAAATATGGTTGTGCCCCGTACTGGGGGAAATTCTGAGAATGTGAGGCGCGAGGAGCCTCCGAATGGGTTGGGGGATGACATCCCCGCTTTTGATGACGACATGGCAGAGTATGCAACAGGCAGAGTGATTGGGTCTCAGGCAGAATTTCAGAAGCTTCGGGATCAGGTTGAGTCAGTTACCCGCAAGATGAGGGGTAAGAATGAGGATTTGCTGGATTATGACACATTGACTTTCGAGGAACAGTTACCGGTACAGTTCAAAATGCCTGATATGGCTAAGTTTAACGTGAATGGGGATCCAAGGGTGCATCTCCGGCAGTTTGTATCAGTCATGAGTTCAGTTGGTTTACCTCAGCGCCAAGTGCAGAAAATGTTTGGAATTTCGCTCGAGGGAGCTCCCGTGGTGTGGTACCACAGTTTGGAGAAGAAAGTGAATGAAGATTGGAGAGAGCTAGCTGATGCTTTTCTGAAGCAGTATGTCACAGACTTAGAGATTGACTTGTCACTCCGTGATTTGGAGAACACTAAGCAGAAGCCGGAAGAAAGCTTCAAAGAGTATGTAAACCGCTGGAGAAGCCAGCTTCTGAAAATGAAGACTCGGCCTTCAGAGAATGACCAGATTAAGATGATTATCAAGGGTACTAAGCCCTCAATTTATGGCAAGCTGAGGAGGATGACCTCCATGATTGTGGATTTCCGACAGTTGAGAGAGAATGTTATGGATGTTGAAGAGGAGGAGGCTGAAAACAGAAAGTTTTATGGCCAGAATAAAAGAACTTTTGGGGGGCATTCTGAGACCAAGCCCACTACGGACGAGGTCGCTACCGTCAGAAATAGGCGATTCTCCAATCTTGGTAGACCTATGTCAAAGGTGTTTGAGAAGTTGAAAGGACAAGGACTCCTGAAGCCTTTAGACCCTAGACCAATCCCAAACCCTGTGCCACACTACTTTGACCTGAACCAATATTGCCACTTCCACCAACAAAAAAGCCATGACACTGACAACTGCCTCCGCCTTAGGCATGAAATCCAAAACCTCATCGATGCTCACAAAATACCCGACCCAGAGAAAGAACAACCTGACACACACAGAAACCCTCTACCAAACTACCACTTTGTCCCACCACCCACCTACATGATCAACTCTGGCCTACCCGAAACCTTTGTCCTCCAAACCCTCAACCACCAAGCTTATTACATGGATGACAGCGAAGAACCATAGGCCAAGGAAGAAGGCAGTGTTGCGGATAATGGAGCTATTTCTCCTAGTCTATTTGATCCAGCATTTTTAAATAAAGACATTGATTTTGCTTGCTTGTTCGAACCTTTTTTCTCTCAACGATAATAAAGACGTTCATTTCGTTTACTTGCCTAAGCCTCTTCCTACAACATGAGTATATTTGACAAAAGCATTAAATCTTGGTACTATGATACTCAGCGATATTTAGAACACGGGGAATCTTTGAAAGAAGCAAGCAGAAAAGATAAGATAGCCATTCAAAAAGTGGGAAATATGGGCAGTGAGACTGTCAGATTTGGAAGGGAACGAGTTCACCAGGCTGATCAATGTTGACAGATTGAAGCTGTACTTTGCCTGAGGAAGGGAAGAATGGTCACCAGAAGAATTGGCAGAAGACCTAACCCAACGGGATAGAAAATTCACTCATACATGCATGCATATACGTAACTTATTTTGCATTCTTTTTTTGTGTCTGTTTTGTTCTGTATTTACAGGTTTCAAAGAAGAAAAGAGAAAGCGGCAAGCCAACTAGAATCAGCAACATACGAGTAGTAGTTTCGGGGATAAATCCCAGGGTTGAGGCCCATATCAGTTTCAGTCTTGGGGATGAGTCCCAGGGGCGAGGCCCATGTCGGTATCAGTTTGAGGCGAGGCCCACATCATTATCAGAATCAATTTTACCGGGTATGGCACTCTGGGAAAAAGACCCACAGTTCAGGGAAGAAGACCATTGTCTTAACTCAAATTGGGAAAAAGACCCACAGTTCAGGGAAGAAGATCATTGTCTTAACTCAAATTGGGAAAAAGACCCACAGTTTAGGGAAGAAGACCATTGTCTCAACTCAAATCGGGATCAAGACCCACAGTTCAGGGAAAAAGACCCTTATTTCAACTCAAATCTAGAACAAGACCCACAGTTTAGGGAAGAAGACCCTTGTCTCAACTCAAATCGGGAACAAGACCCACAGTTCAGGGAAAAAGACCCTTATCTCAACTCAAATCGGGAAAAAGACCCACAGTTCAGGGAAGAAGACCCTTGTCTCAACTCAAATCGGGAACAAGACCAACAGTTCAGGGAAAAATACCCTTATCTCAACTCAAATCGGGAACAAGACCCACAGTTCAGGGAAAAAGACCCTTATCTCAACTCAAATCGGGAACAAGACCCATAGTTCAGGGAAGAAGACCCTTGTCTAAACACAAATTGGGAACAAGACCCACAACACCACTTAACCCACAATACAACTCAATTCAACTTAGGAACAAGACCCACTCGGCGGTTCGGGAATGAACCAGGGGTCGCAGCACCTCACCATCAAATCAACTCAACTCAACACATGGTAAGTCAAGTGGCAGCTGGCGAGCCAGGTAAGTGAAAATGCATTGCATAACTTTGATAGGATTGTCACTATTACACATTACACAAGTCCCATCAAAGTGGGGGCGACTGTAGGCACTGCATTTTTGCATATAAGTCCCTATGATGAGTCTCAATTGGAGACACTACCTTTTAAGTCACGGAGGTAACGGAAAACGGACATCGGAAGGGGAAATTCAGAATAAAAAAGGTTCACTATTTTCGTTCGTGCTGCGTTCGTGTATACGTTCGAACGCCAAACAGATTGCGGGCGTTCGTGCGCGCGTTCGAGGAAGCGTTCGAACGGTGTCGGTAATTCTGGTTTCGCTGCTAGCCTCACATCAAGCCCAATTCGCCCAAGCCTTGGCCCACACGCCCAAGCCCACTTAAAACACATATTTAACACATGGTGAAATCAAAACAAATCTAAAAATCACATACCAAATTAAAATAAACATTAAAATCAATCAAATATTTTAATTCCTTAATTAAGATATTCACCCACCATTTACACAAGATTCCTTCCTAACTAAACAAAATCACATACTAAATTAAAAAGATGTCATGCCTAATTAAAATCAATTATAACAAATTAAATATTTTGTATTCCTAATCTAGCCAAGATTTGTCCCCCCTCAATCTAATCCTTTCCTTGTAGAATACCAAATCAAATCCTCCTTTTAATGCCAAAATCCCTTCATTGTGAGACAAGGTGAAGCCCTAGCCATTCTCTATATAAACAACCCCTAACCAAGACATGCACTCCCCTAGCTCATACATAGCTCATACACACAACTCACACAAAAATCACAACACACACAAGAAACACCCAAGCTTATTGACACAACTCTCCCTCACTCTCAATAACCGAAGATCACAAACCAAAGAACCCTCATTGCCTTGACCAAAACACATCCCGAACAGCCCCTTTACCTCATCAAAACAGCCCATGAACCACACCATAACACCACCGAAAATCACACCCAAAATAGTAGCCAAAACATCCCAAAAACAGTAACTAAGATACACCAGCAAAGCGACAGCGAATCGGAGTCAAAACAGCAGCGAATCGGAGTCAAAACAGTAGCTTGAGCAGTGGAACAGCGAGGAAAGGTGTGAACCTGTGAACCGGAGGAGTTGCGGAGCATTCCCCCCTTTAACGACCGTACACCGTATTACCGAGAGATGACATAAAAGGTTAGACCTGAGGGCACCTTGTATTTATTATCTTTCATTTGTCTTTTATTTATTTTAATATATTTTTTATTGCATGAGAGTCGTTTTGTTGAGGCATAATGTGAATTCCGGATAAACGGAATGCATGTTCTCTCTTGTGGTATATCGGATGGAAACCCGGAGGTAAATTCTGTAGCCGAATCCGAATGGACGGTAGTACGGTCTGCACTCGGGATACAACTCCACGTACCACTTGAGAGATACATATATTCTGTTTCATCCAAACTTGTATTTGAGCATGATGTAGTTAGTACGTTATTTATTTATTTAGCCTGATTAGGCCTAGTGCGTTATTTATTCTTGAGCATGATTTAGTCCTTAGTATGTTGATCTTTATGCATGATTTAGATATCCATGTGATTAGATATGTCGTTGTTGTGATCCTGTTTGAATGCAGTATCTAAAACCATACTAATGTATGCAATCTGCCAGTTCCCGTTCGAACGCGTCATCGAACGCAACTCGAACGCGAACCTTCTGTTTACCGTTCGAACGTGTTATCAAACGCTACTCGAACGCGCATGCATTTTGTATCATCGGGTCTGGTCCCGTTCGAACGCGTTATCAAACGCTACACGAACGCGAACCTTCTGTTTATCGTTCGAAAGCATTTACGAACGCTACACAAACGCGCGCACACTGAACTGAGTCTGTCTCATCATATTTCATGCATAATTGCCTCTTGGGTGATCTCTCTTGCATTATGTAGTCAATCATATTATTGGTATTCCTACATTTATCCATTCGATGTATTCATGAGATAGTACCCAAGCATTATTAGGTTGTTCTTAGTTTTCCCTATCATATGATTGAGAAATGTTCATGAGATTGCCATGTGATGTTGCATGTTGTGATGAACTTGTTGATGTATGCATGTGAATTTAGAAGCATGATACTCTTGGAAATAAGTGTTACTTAAACTTGATTAAATTATTACATAAATCCTTTCATTACAAGTGACATAAGTAAGGGACCATTCCGAACCCAACGGTTTGAGGTCTTCCCTTACGAGGGGTGAGTGCGGCCTTAAATCTCATTTTCCCGGTTCACACCGGGTGGCGACTCCATTATTCTCTGGTTTAGTCCCCCGTGGCTACTCCGTACTCCCGACCGGGCCGCGAGCCCGGGACAGCATGCGTCGCCCCAGATCATGTGTTCCCACAGGCTCGGGGCTGGATTCGTTCCGCCGAGGCCATTTAGTTAATCAGCTCGGGGCTGGATTCGTTCCGTCGAGGCCACTTGGTTAATCGGCTCGGGGATGGATTCGTTCCGCCGAGGCCATTTGGTTAATCAGCTCAGTGCTGGATTCGTTCCACCGCGGCCACTTGGTTATTCAGCTCGGGACTGGATTTCGTTCCGCCGAGACCACTTTGATTCTCTAAGCTCGGGGTCGGGTTATGTCCCACCGAGTCCATCATTTTGGTCTGGGGACGTAACATTCCCCCAGAGCCAAGTAATTCTCTCTCGGCTCGGGGTCGGGTCATGTCCCACCGAGTCCATCCTTTCGGTCTGGGGACGCAACATTCCCCTAGAGCCAAGTAATTCTCTCGGCTCGGGATCGGGTTACGTCCCACCGGGTCCATCCATTTGGACTGGGGATGTAACATTCCCCCAGGGCCAAGTGTTTCTCTCATCTCGGGGTCGGGTTACGTCCCACCGAATCCATCCTTTTGGTCTGGGGACGTAACATCCCCCCAGAGCAAAGTGTTTCTCTCAGCTCAGGGTCAGTTTACATCCCACCGAGTCCATCTTCTCAAACTGGGGACGTAACATTCCCCCAGTGAGCCAAGTATTTCTCCTAGCTCGGAGTCGGTCCTCAAGTGGACGTTTTTGGGTGAGCAACCGGAGCAAGTCATGAAGAATCAAAAAAGAAAAGTGAAATGGAAGCATACAAGATATTCACATAAATAGGGTCGTGAAAAAGAGTTATTACAAGAAAAACAAAGTGTGTTCGGGATTACACGGGGCCCCATTCGGGTTACCCCATACAGTTCAGCCCGCGCAGGGGCAATTATTTCTTCCTCAACAGGTATGAGTGGCAACTGGCTGACTCGGCCTCGGGAGAGGGGACAATGGATATCACAGGGACGACTTGCGAGGCCCCAAAAATTACGGCTTCCGGAGCAGGGGCAAGAAACTCAGATCGAATCTCTTCAAGAACATGGGCCTCAGGTCGGTCCACCTCAAGAGTCGGGGCGATCGAGATAGGATCGAGATCTAACACCTCTTCGGGAGAAAGGGGTAACCACCTTTGAAACTCCTCCTGTGAAATTTCCCCTTTACAGAATCGGATGGCAGCGTGGATAGGCCCCATATCCAGGTTGGGCAGTACCATCGGGATGATCTCGGCGCAGTCCCCGACCCCCTCAAGGCGGATTGCGTCTCTTTCAGCCTTCAGCTCAGCTTCCCTCTTATTAAGCTCGTCCCGGGCCCGTACCAGCTCTTCGTCTTTGGCCCTCAGCTTGGACTCAACGCTGCGCACTTCCACCTGTAGGATCCTATTGTCGTCCTGGACTGCCTCCAAGTCCTTCTTGGCAGCATCAACATTCTTCCTCTCTAGAGAGGCGGCAGTCCTGAGAGCTTTATTTGTGGTATGGGCATCAACAGCATCTAGCTCCAGATTCTTTATGTTCTCATCTTTAAGGGCCAGCTCGGCCTCCATTTCACTAAGCCCGTTCTGGAGCCTCTGGGCTTGGCCGCCCTCGGACAAAAGGCTCAGAAGAAGATTATTATTCTTGGCCGCAAGATAGGTCGCCTGCTAAAAAGAAACAGAAAATCAGAAATCAAACTAAGTTATAAACTCACGGCGAGAATAAGGGAAGAATAACTACCTTTTCCATCTGAGAACACAACAGGGTAACCACATCCTCGGGAGAGAGATCTTCGTATCTCGGAATTTTGGCCGGAGGGACCGCCTCGGCCAGTTCATTGATTGCTGGCACCAGATGAGAAGTGGCCTCCCGAATGTCCTGACCGAGGTCGTCTATGCCAAGAATCACGGCGCCTTTCTGTTTTTTGGAGGAACCCTCTGGCACTCTCTTCTCTTTCCGAACGGGCTGCCTCTTACTCAGGACCTGTTCCTCATCCGCCTCCCGGACCAGCTCGGCTTCCTCCGCCCCGAATGGACGCTTCCTTTTTCTGGTAGGTTTTGATGGGCTGGCAGGACGGGCGGAGACTGTTGGCGATACCCTGGAAGGTGAAGATAAGCTTTGGATAGCCAACGGGGCCGCCTCCTCAGTCACTCCTCTGGCCTCAGCAGTCGCTGGCCGTCTCCGAGAGGACCCGGTCCCAACCTGGCCGGTTTTCTTTGTCGCGCCAGCCAGTTGATCAAGGTATTTTGGCCTTCTTGACATGCCTACACACAAAAAAAAGAAAGAAGAGAATAGAGAGAATGAAAAAAACGAGAGCAAGAATAGTGGCCAATCCAGAATCTGAGCAAGAAAATCCAAATCATCATCATGCTAAGCAAACAAGGAGACTGGTTAGAAGGTTAGTAAAGCCCACCTATCCGCCCCGGGACCTTCGGAGGAGCAGTCTGAATCAAGCCCGACTCAATAAAGGCCTCATCGTTTACCAATTGCTGCGCACCCACGCCCGGACCTGGTGGGAAACCTTAGGAGCATCCCTCCAACAAGCTGGGAAGAGTCAAAGCAGTTAGAAATCTATCGTAAAGTCAAAAGCAGGAATACTGAGGGTTAGATTCATAACCTCCCGCTCTAAAGATATCCGGGACAGAAACCTCTTCTTCATAAGATCTCAGGACCCGTCACCAATCTCCAGTGGCCCAGAACCATAAGTCCTTGAAGTTTTTGTTGGAGTCGGGGAGTTTGCCGAAAATATTTGACCAGTCGGCATAAGCAGAGAGGTAGTACCAACCATGGTGCGTTATTGGGTTGGCCTTCAGTCGATACAACCTCTTCAATTCTTCAAGACAGGGTTCGCCGAGCCCCGCTCGACTCCAAATCACATATAGACCGGCCAGAATCCTCCAGTTATTCAGGCTCAATTGGCAAGGGGTGATCTCCATCTCGGCCAGCATCCAGGCAAAGTAACGTTGAAGTGGTAGCCGAAGACCACACTCAAAGAAAGCTGGAAGAAGGGCCACCGAACCCTCATCAGGTTGGCTAGCACGATCCATTGGCTCGGGGACTTCAAGGGCGATATCTATCGGAATGTCATATCGTTGCCGGAGCAGTGCGAGGTTGTCTTCATTTATCTTGGAAGGATGGTCCATATCCAGATCCAATGAGTTAAAATCACTGGGCTAGGTCCTTCCGAGGGATCCTCTGATGGTAGGTATCTTGTTCAATTTCGGAAGGGGTGGGGGTAGTATCAAGTTCCTCTATACTTGGAGCCCCCGAGCTCGAGGAGAGCTCTTCAACAGGGGGAGTCGGAGGTTTAGCAAGGTTTTCAGAGGAAGACCTGGTGTCAGACATCCCTGACATCCGAGAAATAAAAGAAAGATGGGGGAAGTCAGTCTATAGCTAATTTCTGAAGCTAAGCTTGTGAGTTCTAAATGCCCTAACAACATCGATCAAGCCATAAATCTTCCCTAGCAGCACAAAACCAAAACACAAAAAAAAAGGAAAAGAAATGAACAAAAGCAAATAGGACTCGCAACTCATGAAAAATCAAAGCAAGGAGGACGGTCAGAAAACTTACTTGTTTCTTTCGGAAAGATGAAAGTTTGCCCGGTGTGATCTGGTTGTTCTTCGAGTTCACTGGTCACAGTTGGGAAGGAGGAGTTCTCACGATTAAGGAAGTCGAAGAGTTCGTAAAAGAAAGCAACAATGTTTTCTCCATTTTGGTATAATTTGTTCGGTGCGTTTGTGGCCGTTGGATTGAACGAAAGCGTCAGATTTACACCACGTGTCGCTTTTAAAATGATCTTTCAGAATTGGACGGACGGCTGAGATTGGACGTCTTTTTAACTGACCATAACGGTCGGATTGTTTTGCTTTTGGCCGGGAAAATGATGGATGGTTGATAAGTGGCAGGCTCCCGTTGAACCCTAGAAGTGATGTGATGAGCATTTAAATGGATGTGACGGTTGCGCGTCTCGAGGGGCAAAATTACAGAATGGCAATAAGGGGATTTCACCTCGGTAGGAAGAAAGTCAGGCCGAACACCTGAGTCAGACCGATCAGGATGTAAGTGTGGGCCGACAAAATTTCTCCTTCAGAAGATCGGCTATCAGTTCATCAACCGTACCACTCTTATATAGTTCCCGGCACCAACTTATATGACTCGTTGGAACCGAGAACTATGAGACAGATGTTGATGGTGTTTTCAGGTCCTATGTTATTTAAGGAGCATGGCAGGGGTAAAAAGGGTAATTCCCTTCTTGATCGAGATCATTAATGCCGACCCGACCACATGAGTGTTATAAAGCCAACAGGTAGGGACCGAGCACTTGATGATTGGTGACCGACCACTTTGGCTCGGATGACCGGGCATTATCAGATCGGCAGAAGCATTATCAGTTCAAAGGACTACCATGACCGACCTCATGAAGACCGACCAGATAGCGAGGCGTGCTCAGGAAGATAAGGCATCCTATTTTCTCGAATAAGATGACAAATTATCCTACTTTCATGAGGAGAACTGATGAATCAGTGTCTTAATATGACAAGAGAAGTAAAGGTAGTTTTAAATTAGGAATCCTTGTGGAAGAAAGAGATTAATTCGACTAGAAAACCCTTGTAAAAGAAGGAATCTGATTTCTGCACTATTATAAATAGGAGGGTAGAGTATGCTTAAGGGGCATCAGAATCAATATCAAGACCATTACGATCAGACTTGTAAAACACAAGAGATATCAGAGAAGCATATCTCGGTAATAAAAGTATCATTTGTTTTGTGTCCGTGGACGTAGGTTGGATCTGATCCGCCGAACCACGTTAAATCTCTTTGTTGATTGACGTATTTATCTGTCTTTTGCTAAATTTGCTTTTGGTTTCCCCTTAACCGAACAAATTCACTATTGAGGGAGAATTGTCTCGGGAGTAATATTCTCATATTGCCCTGAAACCAAAATCAGCCGTCAACATTAATAAAATAATTTTAATTTATACTCGTTAAAATGAAAATATCTTTCACTTTTCTACGAAAAATAATTTTTATTCTATTAAATTAAAGTCAGTGATTATTGTTGAAATTCATGGACCTAACTCAACCCAAAAGCCAGCTTGAGAGTTGAGGGTTGCCCAATGTTTATATTTTGAGTTTAATTGTTTTCTCAGCCGATGTAGGATATTTTCCTCAACACTCCCCCTCACGTGCAAACCGGTCTTTTGCCTGGTACATGTCACGTGGACAGGTAGTGTGGGCCCACCCGTGCATGAGTGTGGCTCTGATACCATGTTGAAATTCATGGGCCTAACTCAACCCAAAAGCCAGCTTGAGAGTTGAGGGTTGCCCAATGTTTATATTTTGAGTTTAATTGTTTATCTCAGCCGATGTGGGATATTTTCCTCAACAATTATGACTTAAGTTATTTAATTTATGAAGGAAAGAGATGATCTCCCCTTTCAAGAAGACAAATTAAATCGACAAAAAATTAATGAAATTCCAATTGATTTGGAAGAAAAAAAAATATATATATATATATATTGGTAAAAAAAGCGAACGAATTTTTCTTGCGTTGTCGTTGATGTTGTTCCATTTTTAAGAGAATGGAGTCCACATAGATGAATTTAAAATAAACGCTTATTCTGTTTTTTGAGTGACCTAAAATTGACGTTTATGAATACATTTTTTTTAAAAAAATATATATTTTAGTTATATTTTTCAGTTCTTTTCAATACAAATTTGATTATTATTTTTTTACATTTTTAACAATTATAACTTTTGCAAATTTTAGAAATGATCACATGATAAAATGTCTTACTTTAATAAGTAATAACCATAACTTTATTTTCAGACTAAATTATTCAACTCCTTTCAAGTTCAACACAACGATTAACCCCCACACTATCCGTTTCTCCAATAGTATCTCCATTTTGGCCAATGTCAATCATTGAAGATATAATCATCTTTTATAGAGTAATAAATTTAAAATTTATTTTTTTAAAAAAAAAATGCATACTTTTTTATTTTTTTATTTTAATGGAATAAAGTAAAATTATTTCAATAACAAACTAATTTTTTTATTAATTTATAATATATATATATATATATATATATAATCGGATTAAATGAAACATCTTTGAGTGATTTCGCCCCTGGATTTCTTAGGTGAGTTTTGTACACTTGTCTCATGATGCACTATTATGTCACCCGTACACATATTTCTATCAATAATTTATTTTTATTTTTTTTTGAAACTTTGCTAGCCGTCAAATCACCCGCCCCAGATTTAAGTGAAGTAGGTAAAATATCTGACTGTCTTAGACTCTTATAAGAAAAACGTACTCTCTAGATTCCAACCCAAAATCTGGAGATTAGATCTTAAGTCTTATACTACCAAGTCACGTCAATTTGGGATAATTTATATCATTGTAATGAATCATAACTACATCCATATACAGTCCAATATGCATCCCTATACCACTTTGGATATCAGTTTAGTTAAAGTCCAACAAATATCAGAAAGAGTAGTATCTAAACACCTTTTTAGAACATGTGTGAGTATATAAACTTCATTATTGCCCCATGTCTAGAGAGGAGAAGGATATAAAGTTGCCCCTGCTGTGAGAGAGATGACAGTCCGGCACATAATATAATTTTCGGATGACTAGAGTGAAGAAGAATATGACTATTAAGGTAATAATAAAAGTAAAAAATTTGCAGTCCATCACTTGTAATAATTTCCCACCGCAAACCACTTAGGAATGTAAAAATTCTTACGGGGATGTGACCGGTGCGTAATCACACGCGTATAACGCAAGCGCACGTATCGTTCAAGTAGTATAAAAAGTATCGATCCCACGAGAACTTAAAACCTTTGCTATTAATTTTTTATGAGGTCAAATGTTTACAAGTATCTAATAGATTGATTGTTTGATTGGGTGGTGACTTTAAAACTTAAAACAAGTAAATAAAATTTCTTGAAAGTAGATTGAAGAAAATTCAAATTTATAAAACTATACAGGGTTGTGAATCCTTCCAATATCTATTAAAGATGAAGTGGTTATCTTATAGTTGGGTAATATATTAATTTATTAACTTGTAACACTAAATTATGTAAAAGCCTCTTCCGATGGTCGATTACAAATACTCAGTATAACCCAATTGAACCATATGTCTATGTCAACCAAATTACCTGGATTCATTAAGTTTAAGTTCCAATTATGGCTACCCCCGCCCGACAGGTATATTCCTATCATGTAAGGAAATCTATTAAAGGGTTATCTATCCTCAAGGAAGATCATGGGATATTGAGTTTAAGGTCTTTAACCTAAAATCCTTTTTTCCAAGTTCATTTTAAGTTTACCTAATCAATTTTATTAATGGCCAGTTAATAAAAAGTATTAAGATTAAGACTCAATAAATAAACTTTTATATTACCCAAGCTATAATTTAACCCCTTATAAACCGGTGATATTGGATTTCATCACAACCTCAGATAACTGGCTTAATTACGACACATATTTACGGGTAGTAAAAATTTAAATAAAATAAAAGACACAAAGTAAAATACTGAAAATTAAATACTCAAAAGTAAATTGCTGAAAAGTAAAAGTAAAAGTAAAAAAAAAAAAAAAGTAAATTACTGAAAGTAAATTGCTGAAGAGTAAATTGCTGAAAAGTAAATTATTGAAATTAAATAAAGTAAAAGTACAATAAAAGAAAATGCTGGGGTTAGAGGATCAACTTTTATTACTACTATTTTAGATATCACCCTTAATATAATATATTAACTTTACGTGATAATTACCAACCAGTCATAAAGGCGGTATCCTGATTAAATCAAATTAATAATTAATTACCAACCGACCAACCATACGGTATCCATACTTAGTCAGGTTAAAACCAATTTATAATTAATTACCAACCGGTCAATATAGCGGTATCCTCATTAAGTCAAGTTTTAAATAGTTTATATATTATAATTAAGGGAGATTAATCTAAATAGCAATAATAAAAGCTTTACCTTTCACCCCAGCAAAGGGGAATTACCTTATCATTGCTTGAAAAATAAAAACTGAAAGTAAAGAAAGGAAAGGATTGTGAGTAAAAGTAAATTGCGGAAAGTAAAAACTGAAAAATAAAGAAAAGAAAGTGCGAAAGCGGAAATTAATTGCTGAAAGCTGTAAATAAACAAACAAGATATAATCTTCTTATTTATTCTTTAGGAATTTCAAAGAAGAAAGTATGAATTTTACAAATGAAATGGCTTGGTATTTATAGGCAAAATTTTGCCTCCATCAAATTCTCCACCAAATCCATTATTAATTTCTCCACTAATTACTCCACCAAATCCATTATTAATTGCTCCACTAATTGCTTATCATGTTTGGTGATGATTTGATAATTTGATAATTTTATTATTTATTAATTTATTTTTTTGCTTTGAAAATGACTTTAATAATTACACACAACACACTTCTGGATGGTTCATCAATTTCGGTCATGAAATCTTCAGAATTCGAAAATATTTTGTCTTTCAAAGTTGTAGATCTTTGAGTCTTATTTAATCTGGCACTTGAATCAGCTCAATCTGATATCGGAGTAAAAAATTATGCACAAAATACGACAGATGTGCAAAACTGGAATTTCCAAAACTGCACTTTGTCAAAAACGCCTTTTCAAGTTTCAAATCTCCAAAATTAAAATATCAAGTCCAATAATTACCCTTATTTGACTCATATTTCATCTTAAATGATTTCATTGAGACCCGATATTATTTTATCTGCAAAATAAACTAAAACACATCAAAACGTTCAATAAACCCGAGAAATTAAACAAAATATTAAGTTAAAGGAGCGGTAAATATTGATATATTTTCCGCTCATCAGGATGGCGGTATAATATTTTAGGAGTGGATAAGGCGATAATGTAATATACATATTAGTATCAATATCTCCATTTACATATAAGTAAAATCTTTACGTGAACAGGCTTGTTGGACCCTGTGTATTAAGATCGAATATGAGTAAATTTGCATATCGTTGATTGAACGGATCATATATAAATATTGATATCTCGTATCATATCCGGTCTGTTGTTATCCCTACTGAAACTTAAACTGCATATTTATAAGAAATTAATTCTTGTAAACAAAACAAATTTGCGTGAACAGGCCTGTTGGACCCTGTGTATTAAGATCGAATATGAGTAAACAAAACAAATTTACGTGAACAGGCATGTTGGACCCTGTGTATTAAGATCGAATATGAGTAAATTTGCATATCGTGATTGAACAGATCATATATAAATATTGATATCTCGTATTATATCCGGTTTGTTGTCATCCCTATTGAAACTTAAACCGCATATTTATAAGAAATTAATTCTTGTAAACAAAACAAAATTGCAGAAAATTGGACAAAAGGAAAATGGTAAAAATCCATATAAAAATGATATGTTTCTAATACAATACATGCCATTAATGTATAGAATGAAAAATGTGGTTTGGTAGCAAATGGTTTATGATTTGGTTGTCAGGTCTTGAGTTCGAGTCCATAGATGCATTTCTTGTAAGAGCTTGGGATAGCTGAGGGTTTATATGTTCCGCTTAAATCCGAGGGTTTTATATGTTCCGAAAAATTTGGGATTTCTAAAATTATGGTTTATATTTGATGAAATTTGGACAAATTAATCATATGAAAGTGTTGTTTGAGTGATGAGTAAGATTTCTACATATTCAAAAACAAAAACAATTAAAGAAATTAGGATTTTTCAAAAATTAGGGATTTTCAAAAATTTGTGAAGTTAGATAAAAATTAAGTTGTGAAATGGTATTAGAACACAAAACTGACGCGGATTTGGTGTTAATTTTATAAAACCCCAAAAATTGGCGGCTCTGAACTCTGATAGCTTTCCGCGTTGAAAAAGCCGATCAGGCGATCGAGAGCCTAACCCCACCAATTTGGACCGCCGAGCCTAGCCTAAATGCAGCACCCACACTGGTCCCAGCCATATGTGAGCGAGAAAGCAATTGATCTAGCAAAAGAAAAATTTATACAATTAGCATTTCACAATCCGATAACAACCATCAAAGAAACTAAAGAGGCAGTCTGATATAAACAATTCGCCAATCATACAAGAAAGGATAATATGATAATCCCATCTAAGTGATCTACAGACACATGAGATTGACATGGCTAAGCATCCACTAGCAGTTTGGGGTCAAATTGCGGAAATCTATTGCCAAACAAGTACAAGAAGAACACAAAAACCAATAAACAAAAGCAATCTTTTTAGATAATAATCCTGTTGCCCCTGACCTGTATGCTGAGGAAATCCATGTGCATGACCACCATGAAACAAATTGGTAAACCCATAAGGATAGCTAGCAGCCGGACCATAAATGGAAGGATCTGGGAATCCATACACCTGAAGGTTAAACAATGAAGGGATGAGGCCACCAAAGGCAGCAGATAAAGTGAAGTTCCCAAATCTTGCTGCAGGCATAGGTGCAAACCCACCTAAGCCTCCTGTGAAGCCAAATCCGTGCTGATGCTGAAAATGATTTGGTTCTGGTGTGGGAGCAGTTTCAGGTCTCTGTCCTGTAGGACGATTTGGAATATTGACACCAGGGATGGATTTTGATCTGGGGTCGTTAGATGTTTTCCCCCTGCCATACAAGGGTACCAGCTTCTCCTCCTCAATGATAGCCTTACAAACCGGGCACTCGCGATAATTTGAGTGAATGTGGAGCCATTTGTAAAGGCATGGCCAGCAGAAAAGATGGCCGCACAAAGTAACAATAGGATCTTGAGCTAATTCAAAGCAAATATTGCATTCAAAGTTACCCGCATCACTAGTACTACTGTTGTTAGAATAAGGGTTTTGGGGAGACCTGCTCGTTGATTCCCTAAAACTACTCGCCATCCGCCAAAAATCAAATGCCTATTAGATCAGATTACAATACAGAAATTAACTCAAAAACGAGGGAAGAATAAAAAAAAAACAAAAACAATCTTTGGTATCGCAATCTAAAATACAAATGTTGCAAAACATAAAACACAAAATCAAAACCATCAATCTACTAAACAAAGCACCAAATTTAAGATCAGAACACAATAATTTTTCAAAACCCACCAAAATCTAACAACGGTTCAAACATTTCAGGGTCATTTCATTATTGTAAAGATCAATATTTAATAAAATACAACACCAGGTTAAAACAGAGGTTCATTCGTAAGAAATTTATTCAATTTTCAACTGTATATTCTGATTAAAAATTACAAAATATAATTAAAACAACAAACGGGAACAAATTCAACAATCAATACTCCAGATCTTTCGAAAAATCACAATCTCACGAACTATATATATATCACTTTACCAGAAACAAAATAAAACTGCCAGAAACAAAATAAAACTGGATATGACTTATGAGAAATCGAAAATTTATATACAAATTAACACAAATAATAAAAATACCTATATTAATCGAAATTATTTGATAAACAAATAATAAAACGAGTAATTACTGACCTTATAATTAAGAAAATCGACCGACCGATTTGAGAATCGATCGATCTACAATGTCAACACGGAGGATGCAAGAAAATATGCCGTGTTGGTTTTCGAATCTCCATAAGGAGGCAGTGAAAACGCGCCAATCGTCCAGCTGGCGTACATCTAACGGCTCATTGCACCCGTTCGTTGACTGGCCGTCCGATAGCTCCATTCTTTTTTAAAAAAAAAGAATGGAGATATCAACGGCCCAAAACAGCCTTTACTTCAGACGTCGTAAAACGACACCGTTTAACCGATGACATTCACTAATCACAGCTCACAAGCAACAAAGTCAAATTGACCTGGCAAAAGAAAATTATTTTTTTTCTCTGTTCCTATGTGAAACATGTGGTTAAAAATGCCTTGATTGATATTTAAAAACATTTAATGGGTTGAGATATTTTAACACAATTTTTTTTGACATAAATTTAAATATCAAAATCGAGTCATTGATTTAAATCAATTCATTAATGAAAGTCAAAATAATATTAATGATTTTTATATTTCATTGATGTTTAGATTTTTGAATTTGAGTATCTATCACTAGATTTGGGTTAAAAAATTGTCCAACAATAATTTTTGGAACTCTCGTCACTAAATCATCTGACTCGGACTTAAGCAAAACAAGTAAAACCTCTAATTATCACAAGATCTTACAAAAATATACGAACTCATGATCTACTAATCAAATTGTAAGTCATTTATCATTAAATTACACCCCTTAAAAACTCATCGTACAATATCCCTATTCATATGTGTAATAATTTCAGTTTATTCACCACTCCAGTGGATAAGATTAATGACAAATTTTGTATCAAAATTTATAAATTACAATAACTCATTTTTTATTAAAAATCAAAAATAATATAAACAACTTTCTAAATCTGAGTTGATATTTTTTTTTATTTGATTACAAGTCAATTTGAGAGTGTTATTTAATCAGTACATTGGATTTATTATCAAGATATTTTAAATAATTTTAATTTAAAAAAAAACATTTTTAATATGATTTAAACACTTTCCAATAGACTCTAACATAATTCTCACCCCATTTTTGTTTTAATTTTAAAAATTTTTGCTAATCAAAACTGACGGAGACCCCAAGAAAGAATCACAATTTAATTAGGATAAATTTTGGATATTACATATTTATTTCCAAATAAAATTCTAGTTCTTTGGTGTATTGTATTCAATCAAACTCAATCAATAATATATAAATCTTATATATTAAAATAAAATAAATTGGATTTTCTGCCTAAAAAAGGGCAACAAAAATACAAAATCACTAATAATTTTATTTTGTTGACTGCCTTCCCAAAAAAAAAGTCAAGATGCTAGACATAAGATACTTGTTAGCAGAGCATCCAACGGTCGTCAATTTCCGATGCGATCACGCCCACTCATGAGGCTCCACGTGGTCGTTTCTAATCACATCAAATATCAACCTACATAATCGCCGCCACTTTCCTCCACCTCGTCCTCCCCCGTAGCTGTCGGATCCCGCTAGGCCCAATCCCAGCCATCCACAGCCTCACCATCACATTAATCTCCGTCCTTATTTTCGTCGGCATCCTTCTCTCAACCGCAGCCGAGATTCGCGACACGCGCTGGTTCTGGCGACGGACCAACACGACAGCGTTTCAGTGGCTCCTCTGTTTCCCTCTAGGCACGCGCCCTTCCGGGCGCGTCTTCTTCTGGTCATAGGTTTTCTACCTCTCTCGGTTTCTCCACCTCTTACGTACCTTCTTCTCCGTCCTTAAACGCCGTAAGTTAACGTCGTTTCAGCTGTTCAATCAGTCGATGCTTATTTGCATGTCGTTTCTTTGGCTTGAATTTTCTCAATCTTTCCAAGTCCTGGCCATAATTTTAACGACGCTGCTTTACTCCGTCGTGTACGGGTACCGTTTTTGGACGGCGATTGGGTTACCCAGCGCGCGTTTCCCGTTTGTGGTGAATTGTCAGTTTGTTATTTTAGCGTGCAATTTGATTTGCCATTTTGGGGTTCTTTTTTTTCACATTTTGAAAGGCGGCGGCTGCCATGGAATTGGCGCTTGGACTTTCAATTCCATGCTTAATTCTGTGATTCTGTTGCTGTTCATAAACTTTTACTTCAAGATGTATCTGAGGAACAAGAAAATTAGCGAGGGTTCTTCAAGAAGAGGAAAAACTTCCATGGAAGAAAAAGTAACAGAGAGCTGATGAAAGTTCAAGAAAATGACAGTTGATTAATGGCGCCATTATTGTTTTCCATAGATCTCTCATCGTATGAGATTTTTTTAATCAGAGATAATTAATTTGATGTACACATTATTTGAATTAGGGTTAAGCACTATCAGGGTTAGACCCGGCCACGGTTCCGGTTCCGAACCGGAACCGAACCGGTTGGAACCGGAAGGTTCCGGTTCCAACCGGTTCCGGTTCCGGTTCCCGAACCGAACCGGAATGGGACCGGTTCGGGGGACCGGTTCGGTGGGGTTCCACCCCAACTCGAACCGGTGGAACCGTACGGTTCCACCAGTTCGGACGGTTCCAACCGGAACCGAACGGTTCCGGTTGGAACTGTCGGGTTCCTGTTGGAACCGTAGGGTTCCAACAGGAACCCCAAGGCCCCCAACGGCTAGTAGCCGTTGGGGGCCTTATTAGTTATTCCCCCAACGGCTACTGCCGTTGGGGGATGCAGGGAGCCGTTGGCTCCCTGCCAACGGCTCCCTGCCAAAAAAAAAAAAAAATAAAAAAAAATTATAAAATTTTTTTATTATATAAAATAAAAATTACTAATGTACCCCTAATAACGGTAATAAAACGGTTATATTTATGGGCATTTTTGGTATCAAAAAAATTCTAAAATTCTTTAAATAGGATTCATTTTTCATAATTTCATCACACCAATTTCTCAACTCTCTCATTTTCTATAAATCTCTTATTCTCAATCTTACTTCAATACAATTCTCTTATTTTAGTTGTTAATTAATTTGTTATCACATTCGGCATTCGCATCGCAATTATTCAAATGGCAAGCTCATCCGAGAACATAATGTCAAATATGCCGACCCAAGAGAGCGGCCCCAGTGTCAGTGCACAATCACGGAGAAGAGAAGTTAAGGCTCGGTCCTCCGATATTTTCAAAATTCATTTTAATTTGGAACGCCTAGACGATGGTTCACAACGAGCAATTTGCAACTATTGGGTGGGGTATCTATAAATTTTCTGGTGGATACGGAAATATGATCAAGCACATGGAGAAACATCATCCGGTTGAATTTGGCATTGATACGACGCAGACTCAAATGGCCAGGTACGCATCATCAAGTAGAGGTACGAGTAGTGTAGATTTA
Organism: Zanthoxylum bungeanum; assembly: GCA_019454045.1. NCBI lineage: Eukaryota > Viridiplantae > Streptophyta > Magnoliopsida > Sapindales > Rutaceae > Zanthoxylum > Zanthoxylum bungeanum. The sequence continues at coordinate 58,140 of SKCR01045066.1, forward strand.
TTTAAATATTCTGATGCAAAAAATAGAGAAGAATTTGCGAAATTAACATGTATGGCACATCTTTCTTTAAGCTTTGGTGAAAAACTTCATTTTACTAATTACGTGCATAATGCTTTAAACCTGCTGCATGCATGTAGAATGACTCGAAACACAACAAAACGTCATATTTTCAAATTATATAAATATGGTAAAATTATTTTAAATGAAATATTTAAAGAAATGAAAGGTCGTATTTCTATATGTTCTGATATTTGGAGTGACCATTGGCAAACACACTCATACATGGGTGTGACTTGTCATTGGATTGATGCATCATTTACCATGCAAAAACGACTCATTGCATTTAGAGTTTTTGATGACCAACATACTGCACATAATATTTATAGAATGATGAAGGTAATTTTTGATGAATATGGTTTAGGAGAAAAAATTTTAACAATTGGATTTGATAATGCATCTGCAAATACTGCATCCATCAATGATTTAAAAGAAATATGTCAACCAAATTTAGGGGGTCGATTTTTTCATATTCGTTGTACATGTCATGTCCTAAACTTATGTGTGCAAGACGGTCTAATTATTATCTCCTTTCCTTGATCCTATTAAAACGGCACTTAACTGTATTTGGTCATATTCTCAAGTTAGGAGGGAATGGACCAAGTTTTGTAAAATAAATGATATTAAACCGATTAAATTTTCTAGAGATGTTCCAACACGTTGGAATTCTACTTATTTTCTTTTATGTCAAGCACTTCAATACAAAGATGCATTATGTAGTTTTTTTTCTCAACATGTTCAAAATATCACACTTTATCCTAGTCAATGGGATATTTGTGAAAGAATTTTAGATATTTTAAGAGTTTTTAATGATGCTACTTTAGTTTTTAGCGGTGTTTATTATCCCACTGCATATTTATTTCTTCTTGAAATTTTGAATATTGTTGGCACTCTCGATGAACATGTTGACAGTGACAACCCTAATGATATTGTTATGCTCGAAGCCATTATTGTTATGAAGGTAAAATGATTGAATTATTTTAGAGAAATTCCTTTACTTTATCTTATTGCTACTGTTTTTGATCCTAGATTTAAATTAGAAGGTTTGAATGGTGGTTTACAAGCTTACTATGGTTATTTAGGAATATTAGATGACATTGATATTACGAGCATAATGACGAATTTAAAAAGTGATTTAATTATTTTATTTAATGATTTATTGTAAGATATAACTTAGGAACAATAGGTCAGTCTAGTAGTAGCGAACCGGTAATTCAACCAAGACTTAGCGCAGGGGATCGTTGGTTATTACAACGAAATAAAAAATCTAGGGATACGACAACAACTAATAACCCTGAATTAGATAATTATTATCTACAAATTTTGAGTTTTCTAATGAAAGTTTATGCAGTAAAAATTTTAAAATCCTTGAATGGTGGAACCGGCATCAAAATATATATCATGTTTTATCTATTATTGCTAAAGAGATATTGGCAGCACCTATTTCCACCGTTGCGGTTGAGCAAGCCTTCAGCTTGGGAGGTAATATATTGGAAGCTAGGCGATCTTCATTACATCCAAGCACTCTAGAAGCAACAGCTTGTGTGGATGATTGGACTCGAGCTGATCTGAGACAACAAGAAGATGCCCCCGATGATTTTGAAGATTTGTTCGATAATGGCATGCTTCTGCAACAAGTGCAAGCGGAAGCTGCGGACCCGGAGCCGAAGGATCAACTGATAATGATGATTGATAAATGTAAAATTATAATTTACAAAGGGGATATGTCTTAAACTTGTAATGGAACTACGTGAGCTTTGATTCCTCTCACCCTTGGAGGATACGTAGGCAACTTAAATTTTAAAAAATTTAAGCTCAAGCTCTTCAATGTAATAATTTTTTTTTTATTTATAAATTAATCTCATTTTAATTAATAAATTTTTTTTATTTAATGATTTGACTCCTCTCATTTTTTTATTTTAATTAATTAAAAAAAATGAACCGAACCGAACCGGAACCGAACCGTTCGGTTCCGGTTCGGTTCGACTTTCCGGTTCCACTTAAGTGTGGAACCGGAAACCGGCCGGTTCGGTTCGGTTCCGAACCGGAACCGAACCGCCGGCCGGGTCTAATCAGGGTAAATAATTTAGTATTTAGTTATCAGGTGGTCCTGAGTTCGAGCCTAGACATATTCGTGGAATTTCTAAAATTTACCCCCAAAAAAAATAAAAAATCAGCAATTTGGCTTGTTTTAGTGATCCAAAAGTGGTGAATTACATGCTTTTTCTGTTTCTTTATGTTTTTTTTTCAAGGTTTTTTTATTTTTTATTTTTTAAATAATATAGAATGTTAACTTGCAATCATTAGACCTTGCAACTATGGGTGTTCACGGGTCGAGTCGGGTTTTTCGTAATTTTTTTACCCGATCGGGTCGGGTCATTCAGGTCGTCTAACCCGAAACCCGAAAATTGAGAAGGTGACCCTCGCGGGTCGGGTCAAAATTACATCGGGTCCAGTCAGGTCAACATAATATGCAGTGAATATAATATATATATATATTTTTATTGACAAAATATTCCTAGGTAGCCTGTAGCAGAAGTGGTAAAGATTTTGGTAATTTTCAAAGAGGTTGCACGTTCGAATCTCAGCGCCATTTGATTTTCCAAAACGCAGAATGTGAGACTCGAACTGATAACTTTCTTTAACTTAACCAACAACTTTGCCATTTGTGCTACGCCTCTTCATTATAATTGGAGTACCAGTAAAAATATATATATATAATTTTAATATCATTACATCGGGTCGGGTCCGGTCAGACCCGAGTTTCTGAACTGAATCCGTGACCCGACTCGGGTCCAAACTGACCCGAAATCAAATTTTGAAATACAGAAACCCAACCGGGTCGAGTCGACCTATAAACACCCCTACTTGCAACAGAGAAACTTGTGTGCGGACAAACCAATACTTCTCTACTGCGCGAGTTTTTATTTAAATATATAATGACTACCTTCTAAATTTAAAAAATAAAATAAAAATTAATTACCTTACTAATATTGTGGACTCATTTTACTTGAAATTAAAAAAAAAAAAAAAAAAGGTGGAGGCTCTCTTCTCTACCAAAAGTAATGGTGGCAACGGCCGGGCCAACAAAAAAAAAAAAAGCCCAGGCCCAGGCTTTTTTTGGGCCCGAATTTAAAAAAATATATATAAATATATAAATATAAAATACATTTACACTATATACAAATACAATTTATAAATAAATCACAAGTTTTATTGATAAATTAATAATTTAAATGCTAAAATAATAAAAATGATACAAACATATTAAAAATATATATATAATTATGTTTTTTTTTTTGGCCCGGGCTTTTTCCACCCCGGGCCGGACTTCGGGCTTTTCTGCCACCCCTAACCAAAAGGCATAGAAATACCGGTAAAGTAGTTGAGCTAGAATGCCATATAAGCTTTTCTCCAATAATCAAATGAGAGAATTGTTTTAATTTTTGTTTGGAAAATGATGTTTTGTTCGAAGAACACGTCTGACAGTATGTTCGAACAAGTAAAATAATAAGATTCGGAAATGCTTTCGGACATATTCATCGGATAAAATAATATGATTGAATAAACAGAATATTCAATAATAATAATTTAATTACGGAACAAACATATATAATTTCTCCTCTAATGCATTTATAAAACCCCCCAAACTCAACCTAAAATGATTTAAAATCAATTAAATCATGAAATAATTATACAATTGATGAAAGGAATTGGATTTGGGAGATTCCTTTCTACCAATCATTATTCATAGAGCTGAGGAGGACGAATCAACAAATCGACTATAATAAACTCGAATGCATGCGATAATTCCTCGGGATTCCTTCTAGCAAACCTTAAGAATTGGATTTCCCTAATTTTACAAAAAATTTCAATCTCTTCACACCAAATGTTTTCTACTTTTAGGAATTTTTGTGGCTTATAATTTTCGCCGAGGGAACTGATTTTACGTAGTCTTTATCCCATATATGTTCCTATTCCATGAGCATACATGTTTGATTTGTATATTTCTCCACCCCAATATACTCTCAACAAGTTTCTTTTTTTTTTTTTTTTGTTATACGAATTTGGAAAATTCACATATTTGTCTGTAATTTTGTTTCAATGAACCCTAATGACACTCATTAAAGATCTATTTTACGAAAACTTACCATGTCATTTGAATGGCATTTGAGAAGAAAGCCTCGGTGGAGCGATTCGATTCGGGTGAAAATCACCAATTTTTTATTGATTAATCGCTGTTTTTTGATAATCACCCGATTTACATATATACTCATTTTATTCTTACTTTTCTCGTTTTTCTTATTAAACTTCAATCATCCCTCTCAACTTTCTGATTGTTTTTTAGTGGTTTTTTTTTAAGGATATTGAGAAATAAGTTTTAAATTTTTTTATTATCAATCATACAAAATATCAGTTCCTAATGTTGGATGTCACACGACCAAAAATGGATGAATGGATTTTAATATTTCAATGGTTTTTAGATTTTTAATGAATACCAATTGTTAGGGTTTAATCATATTACAGCATATAGTAAAATAGCACACACCAATTCTGGGAAAGGCTCGACAGAGGAGATAGTAACAAGGGAACAGGCATTTTATTTTCTTTCAAGGCCTTGTGCCAAACCTCAGCTCACTCTCAACAAGATTTTTTTGTCTTAATTTTTTTTTTTTTTTTTGCAAATACATTACAGTTCTCTCTACAACAAGAGGGGCTTTCATCTTCGAAAGCTCTAATTTTACCCAATTTCTTTTAACAACTTTTGGGCTAAGCACTGGGAAAAACCTACATCTAGGGCATTACATGCCATCTTTCCTACAAGTAAACCCTAGAAAAATTACATACAAGACAGGTTTTTTTAAAAAAAAAAATGGGGGGAAAATACTAAAGCTGGTTACTTTCTACAGGCATTCCTTTTGAGGAACTATTTTTTAAATATAAACCGCCACGAAGATTATCTAACCATGATAGTCTAATCTCACCAGCACCTGTGCACTGACCCTCCCCCTCCTCTTACTGCTAAAGAGAGTTGGGTCCGAGCAGTCGAGTGATGCTCCACAAGCCAAATTATATGACTGACATGCTGAATGGCATACCCGAAGCCTATTGTCACCATCCCTGTCACACTTCTGGATGGAGATCTGGTTGGTATTCAGGAACAACAACCTTAGTCAAGATATATGAAAAAAGGAATAAAAAATTTACGGGACGTTACAATGTGCGAGTCATTATACCACATAAAATGCATCATTTGGCAATAAGATGGTATAAAAAGAAGAGATGGGACACTTACCCAGCAAGCTAGTCGCTTGGCAGCCTCGCCACAGTAGCTGGTGCCAAAAATATTAAACAACTTCCTTGCAACACCAGGAAATAAACGGTGGTAGTTGGGCGTGACAACAACCTCTTCCAGCTGTTGCAATATACTTGCTTCACTGGGTGCACAATGTTGCCCCCCAGCATCCTTCTCGAGCACGTTTTTGCAAACTGAAAGACCGGAGATGAGCTTGGAGCTGTTCTGACAAGTGTAGCCTGCATAGTCAGAGCAACGAAATTCACATACTCCATTATCACAGACCCCTCCGTGGAGGCTGCATTGTTCGTCGCAGACAGCTGCATATCATGCCCAAAAGCAGTGTGTTATAAGGAGAAAAACAAACTGCACTATTTAATTGCATTATATTGGCCACAACTGAAATAATACAAGTCCGCTTGTAGAATAGATTTTCAAAAAGGATAATTTTAGTACCAGTAGAACAGTCGATGCCAGTGTACCCATTTTCACATTCACAGACCCCGCTTGAAAGGCACTTGCCACGTCCATTACAATTGTCAGGGCAGGATCCTGGCAAAAAGAAAATTATTCAGTTGAATTGCAGAAGCGATGAGACATTAAGGTTAGCACTTAGCTGGATTCAAATTTCAATAGATTTAAGCTATATTTCATAGACTAGACTGTCATGTAATGGGTTTAAGAGCTCACGTTTACGACAATCATGACCATGAAACCCTATAAGCAGTGACACTTTCCATCAACACAATCTCCATTGAAATTACAGAGTTGGGACACTGCCCAACATAGAAATTGGGCCGTGCTACAGAGTTCATGGTAAGCTGGGCATATCAGTTCGCCTGCAGACACAAAATTTAAAAGAACTTCAGGTGTGAAAATTTCAATTTTATTAAACAAAATAAGTAGACAGATCAGCATATTTACCATTGAAACCAGGGAACTGAACAGGTCCACCGGCTTCAGGACACACTTTCCAAATACCATCCACAGCAACCTAAAAAGAAATGATCCATTTTACACTGTGAATGTGATTGCAGCAAGAAACAGTTAACAAACTAAGTTCAAAGGTGACCCTTGATCGAATTATTGTTTCCACTTGGAAGGAAAAGCTGAGGCCTGCTTCACCATAATGGAGGATATTTGCAATCTAACTATGGTTATAAGTTTACTGACGACATTTTTTTTTATGAAACAAAGGAACTTGTATTAAAAAGAAGCTATACCAAAGATATTATATTTCAAATATTAAAAAAAATAAAAAAACTTTTTCAAATTAGCTAGAAAGTAAACAAATTTATCATAAGCTACAATTTATGCGAGGAAACAATACAGATACAAAGGCACCAAGCCATACCTCCAGTGAGTTATTTACACATTTGTGCTGGTAGCAACCATTTCCTTGTGTCATAGAACCCCGTACAAATCCAGTACGTACCAGTGATGAGGACATACACCTAAATATTGACAAAGAGAAATTTAAGTACTACTGTTGTGACTTAAATTAATTACTACAGGCCTTAGAAAATTCCAAGCTCGCAATGTCACCTGGAGTTACTCCCTCGCACTTCACCCAACATTCTGTCAGGCGCTCGTGCACTGTTAGTGTCAGTGCATGATCCATCAGAGTACGCTACAAAATAGGTGCAGTAATCGGCTAATAAGGACTGACCACCTGCAATAAGGCATTACTATAAGTTAATAGAACTTATAACCAAGAATCAAACCAAGTAACTCTGAGAAAGATCTATATATTGCAAGAAACTACAATTTAATCAATATATATTCTAAAACATTCATGTATTGCAATTTATTTGAGTACAGTACGGTAATTACAAACTATTTATTACACTGAAATCCACACACAGTTGTAAGGTGTGAGAAGGCCAGATGGACAAATAGAGATATCCCGGATAGGTTCATATTGTATATCGAATACAATATTCAAATCTCTTATTAGCTACAACAGACCAACAGCATAAAACATGCACAAACATGTGAATCAGTAAATGGTTAACATATTTTAAAAAGCCTAAAAAGCAAAACTGGAAATGGAATAATGTAAAATTAAAAAAAATAAAAAATAAAAAATAAAAAAATAAAAAAAATCATCAAGATCAAGGGGAGATCAAAATTTAGGAAAAGGGAAGAATGCAATAGTTATATAGAACACCTTTGTTAGCCTGTGGAAAGTAACGAGCCCATTGGGGGAGATCACCGCTATAAGTTACAATTGGGCAGTATCCCTCAGCTTCCCTACTATATGTACATCCAGACAACAGGGTTGTGTTGCAATGGTAAGCATCCTTCCAAAGGTTGCATGGGGATGTCACAAAGTCAGTTCCTTGGTTTCGACCCCAATCAAGTCGGTCTGCCATGCTATAATTAGCCTGGTACCAACCACTATCCTCCAACAAAGCCAGTGTTATTTTTGACACTACTGATCTGGTATCCACTGACCCTGTCATAATCTCATTCATCAATAGTCTCTTCTCCCAGTGAGATCCTGAAGCAAGTTAGGAAGCAAACATTAATCCTTACAACATTACATTTCACCACAAACTTGATGCATACACTACAATATTGAAGTGTATTGAAGGCAATAACTGTTATAAATTTGAAATATAGTCACATAAATTTCATTCCTATGGTGTAAAGCATCTTCATTTATACAACTGTTATATTATATGTAAAGCATGTTGTTATCGAGATATTTCCACAAATGTCAAAGGGAAAAGTTCTCATGAGCTACAAATCTATTTGTGGCCGAAACTAAGTAACAAGTAATAGGAAAGGACCACAAAGAATAATAAAAAAAAATTAACATCAGGAAAACCTGATGTTCCACGCCCTCCCCCATCTTCTAGCTCCAATCCAGTGAAATTTTCAGAAAATGCCTGCGAATTAAACACTCATCAATAAGTTGCCAGTTTTCTGGCTTGTCTCTTTGCAAGGAATTAAGCCATGGACCATAAATGAATATTATTCCCAGCTCATGCTTCTCAAAAGAAACACCTCAATCACTAGGTTAATGAAGAATGAGACTTACCCCATAATGATAACGTGAGTGCATGACGACGTGAGGAAGCACAACACGTGTCACCATCCTCCCAAGCTTTTCATCCATAACTTGTTGAGTAACCTGCCAAAAGTGTTAAGTAGCATACCAATTAGATATACTATGAGTAGATCTGTATCATCATATAGATGGAATTTACAGCAAACACCATAGAATTTACCTGACTACGTCTTCTTTTTCTCTCATCCCTAAAATGGGAAAAGGCATGGGGATCAAAGCCAAGAACATGCATAACCTGGAAGAGATCCAGCAAGCTGATCGGTGCAAATAGTATCAACATACTTCCAAAATTCATTACTTTGATAACCAACTGACCTCGTGGATGAGAGTAGCTGAGAGTAAAGTCTCTGCTTCAGCAGTCAAATGGCGAGGAGCAACATTCACATGTCCTACATAGGAAAAGAGCCATAGAGAGGATTTCAGAATCTTCAGCATGAAAGGGCAAGAGAATGTTAAACACTTTGAAGATGAACCATCGAATAATTACCAGCAATTGCACGGCCCCATTGATCACGTTCACATGCCACTGCCCATGCTAGAGTGTTGCCAGTTGTAGGTCTTGTTGTCACCAAAAGGATTAAGTCCGCATCAGCAACACCCTCTGCGTATTATTTAAACAAACAGAAGGGTGAGTTCTCATAATCATATCACCATATTCACATGGTACCTTCAACATTTTCACCAAAAAAGTGAGTTGCAATGAGATACCTTCAACATATTCACGTGGAAGCTGTACGCCCCCATCTTGTCCACATGCTGAGTATCCACTTAACTGCAAGTTCCCTGTTACAGGCTCAACAGCCAAGGCTCTCCGGAACCAGTCCGCTGTCTGACCTAGAGCCTTCATTAAATTGTTTGTAAAAGTTATTGCTTCTGTTTTATCAAAAACTTTCTGGCGAGAGTACAAGAATAATAATAAACAAGAAAAGCACAAAAATGAAAACCTTGCGAAGACGATGCCTTTTGTCCTTGTCAGATATATCATCCAATGTACAGTTATACCAGCAATCACTATAAATTGGAGGATCAGCATGAGGATTGCAAGAAGGATTTTCCAGCAAGAAAGAGGCAGGTGGCTCCCCAAGCTGGTAAAAAAAAAAAAGAACCAACATCAATTAAAGCAGTCATGGCCCAAGCAAACAAATTACCAAGTTATTAAGGATGCTGACCTTCACAATATCACCAATGTTCCGACAATCTCTATCAGGCGAGTGGCCAACAGCATCATAATTTAAATAAATTCTAATAGGTTGCTTGGCATTCCTTGACAGTTTTGGTGAATTGGAGACTCCAAGCAATGCCCTTCCTTTAAGGTGAAGGGATTTGATAGCTACCAGACTTCTCATAAACCTGTGGGGTAATTGAGTACACTTTCCGACCAGGCCGCTTCCTCTGCTCAAGTATCTCGTCGTGAATACATGAATGTGAGACAATGTTTTCACTTCCCCTTTCAGAGTCTGTCCATAGCCGTTGGTGTTCTTGCAATGTAGCATGTACAGCTTCAAACCATAACAAAATCAATAAAATCTGAAACAAAAGACAAAAGAAACACATGTTATGCAAAAAAAAATTAAAAAAAGTTCAAACAGGTTTTTGGGAGCTCAAACAGAAACCCTACACCAAATTTCCAAGAAAAAATAAGCAGATCTAATAAATCAACTCAAAACTAAAAATTACTAGCAAAGAATATTAGATTTTTAAAGTCCATCCACTCAAGTAACCAAACAACAAGCTGAATAATACTACTAATAGTAACAGAATTGACCCAAAAACCCTCTAGCCTCGACAAATCAAACACTACCTCTTGGCCAAACACCATGCTATAGCTTACCCAGCTAAAATTAAACACCGAGCACAACTAAACATAAAGAGTATCACACAAATAAGGTAGTGTTCCTAATTAAACTTTTTTTTTTGAAAAAGTGTTCCTAATAACTTGGTTCCTATATTAAATAACCGATTTTTTTTTAATTCACAAAAAAAAAAAAAAAAAAAAAAAAAACTGAGCTTACCTCGTAAAAAGCGGCAGCAAATCGAAGCTTGCTACCAAATCGGCGAGCATTGCATGAACTGCGCCGAATAATTACCTCCATGAAATGTGAAAATCGTAAATTTACCCCTATCAATTCATCAAATCGCCGGCGATTTTTCGATCGGCTTTAGCACCACGAAAAATCGGAGGCTATTCTGCATTTCAATCGACTGATTCAAAACTACTAACACACTAAAAAAATTAATTAAATTATTAACCAAAAGCCTCTCAGCTTCAATTTCACAATTTGTACTGTCTTTAAAATATATATATATTTTTACACTAAAAATGGACGGTCTCGATTCGTCGGAAATAAATTTAAAAAGAGCCGGTGTTAACAAAAATAACCAAGGAATGAGTTATGGAGTGAGCAAGTCGAAACGATAGAATTTTCGTCGTTTCAGAAAATAAGAAACAGTCACAAAATAAACAACAGTGTAAATTAGAGAGAAGAAATTGGGGAGATGCGAAATTAAATTTTTTTTTTTAATGCATTGGCTGAGAGATGATCATTTTTTTTTTTTTTTTACGTGGGCATTTTTAAATAATTCTTTATGAAATTATATATATATATAATTAAAAAAAAATTGTTATTACAGACCTGGGACGGGACGGGGATAAAATATCAGGACAGGTGTTGTCATTTCACCCTCTCTGTTTATCGAAACTTCTAAAATGCCATTCTATTTTCCAGCTTTCTATAGACGTAATTATTATTAATAAATAATAAATACGGGTTTATTATAAATCGACGTCGTTTCATAGCTTTAAATTGGATTCCCATGTTCAAAAATTGATTGGGGAAGAGCCCGATTTTAAGTATAGCACATCTCGTACTCTTTATCAAAATTTTGATTTTCTCTTCAATTTAAATTACATTACTCTAACAATTTTCATGTTGAATTTGAAGTTTCATGCCATGTTATCGTTACTTAATCTTAAAAATTCACATGTCCATCGCTTTAGTATAAGTGTGAGGATTTATCACACCTCGATAAATCCGAGCATGTGATGGATAGAAGACGGTTTAATCATCATCTGAATCTCTAACATACACTACTAGCTATGTTGAAATAATTTTCTGAGAACATACAATCACATTCATATACATATCTTAAACATAAAAACTAACATATCAATAAATCATACATATCTGATCACATATGAACTGACATCTCAATTATACAATACATGACACTCATGACTTGACAACATCTGACAACTGATGATTGGGCCCGACTCTAAACCGATGCTAATCATCTGAACCTGTGACATGCAATTAAACTTTTGGTACTTATTCATGCGGCCAGAAGAAAAAACTCATGAAGATAGCTAATCTCGTTCATATTATCCGTACATCTAATCGCACAAATTTCATAATATTATAAACTGAAATTCCAAGTATTATCTATCCGCAATGAGAGTTCATAAATAAATATAATCCTTATTTTACATATTACTATTGCACAAGATAATCAAGATTCCTATTTCAAAAAGTGAATGGGAAAGATGACACTTTTCTTCTCTTTATAAATATTCCATCTTTTATAAATAAAATTGTGCTGTGGTCTGTGGAGATTACGTGAACTGGTGTATTGGTTTGGAATAATTTCAAATTTGGTGGAAAATATAAAGAAAAATCCTAAACAAAACATTGGCTTAAATTGGAATTAATTAAAAGTGCGGTTAGATTTTGGTATATTGATAACCTAAAATACAAGCTTTATATAATTTTCTTGATGCCTTGACGTTGCATCAACAATCCATCTGCCTAGGCTTGCTCGTGGTTTCGGAACGGTCAGTTCTAATTTCGGTTTCGAACCGTATTTGATTTAAGTTAGTTTTAATTTTAGAAAAATTAAATTAAAAGGGTTTGGATTTAATTTTTTTTAAAAAATTAAGATACTTACATATCCTATAAGGTCTGAAGAAATCAAAACTCATGTAGTTATTTTATCTTTTTGTTGAATTTGAATAACCTCTTTACCTTAATCATTGCTGTCATTATCAGGTGTTACAGTCATTGTTCCTTCGTATGTTGTTAAATCATATAAATCTTCAATCTTTTGTTGTTGTATCTCTTGTTGTCGTAATTCTGCTCTAATCCAATCGTCCAAGCAGTCTTGAACTTCTAATGAATCAAGGCTTGTGGAAGACCGTGTCTCATCTAATATACTACCTAACACATGAAAGCTTGTTCAACTGTTACCGTTAAAACCAGAGCTGCTAAAACTTCTTTAGCGATTACTGCAAGAGTTGGAAATGTATTTCGTGTCTACTCCACCACTCAAGGACTGAAAATTATTTACTAGTGGAACTATCACCAAACTCGAAAACTATTGTTAGATATATATCAAATTCAGAATTATTGCATGTGGATCCTCTAGGTTTTTTCTGCCTAGAATGTGGGTACTTATAGGAAAATTTTCAAAAATTTAATTAAATAAAAAATATATACTCCAAACGGTCACTTTTTTTTTGTGCGGTTCCGGTTCAGAATCGTCAGTTCGGTTTCAGGAACCGGTATTTCTCGGTTCCTTTTTTAATGGAACAAAATTGACTCGAATTTTTTCGATTCCGATTCTTGGAATTGGAACCGTTGATTTCTGGAACCAGAGGTTCCTAGTGGTTCCGGTTCGGAACGGAACCGCGACCGAACCTATATCTGCCCATTTTGTTTAATTATTAATCTCGATGTTTAAATATTAGATTATAATTTATTATTCAGTTAGCCAGAAGAAAGATGAAACTAATGACATTAATGTTAGTACTATATTAAGTAAAGCCAACCACCAGAAGTATTATGGGACTCGTGGTCCCACCATTATTAATTATTTATTTGTCCTGTTCAGATTTTATCCAAGATTTAATTACTCGTTATACATAAATAGGCCATATTTATATCAACCTGCACGAGTAATATTTGGTAGGTTAGGTAGATATTGTGCTCTTAATTATATTTGAAAGCCAATTAATAATGCACAAAACGATTTTTTAGGAGTAATAATTAGGGATGCCAATCAGGGTCCCGTGCCATTTATATAATTAGGAAAAATAATTATTTTGATGTCTCGTAAATTTTTTAGGACAAAAAAAATCATCGGAGTCATATTCAAATAAAATACCGTATGGTATTTTTATTAAAATCACGTCTTATCTTGTTAAAATATTTGTCCTGAAAAATATTTTGATATATTTTTTATCCCTTCATATCTCATATTCAAATTTGGGACATAAAAATATGTTTGAGACGAGATCTCATTGGGATATGACAAGACAGAGAAAATTATTATCTCTAATAATAATTAGGGGTGTTCACGGGCCGAGTCGACTCGGAATTTTGCGAAACCCGATCAGGTCACTCGAAACTCGAATCTGAAATTTGATTTGGCAAACTTGACTAGGTCGGCCCAAAAAAAAAAAAATTTTTAATGTATTAATTATTTTAAAACAGAAATACTAACTATTTTATGTCCTGAAACTTGTCATATATATAAAATTTCAAAATAAAAAGAACACACATTTAGGCTCCAAAGGGTTTAAGGAATGGGTATTACCCTTAGGAGAGTTACACCTCAAACCAAATGGTGCCCTCAAATGCACCATTTCATACCTATATAAATGAGCCTTTATGTTCATTCTATGGGATCCATATATAAAACTAGAAGTCTCATACATTGTAAAAGAAGAGTCTTTATTCTTTTGAGTTAAGAGAGTTTCCACCGTTTTTCCTAGTTCATGTTCTTGTGAAAGGAGTGCCCCTTCTCAAGAAGAATCCAAGTAATCATGGGAGGACGTTAGCCACAAAATCCGTAGAGCACCGAGGCGGGGCTAATAAGTTCTTAAAGACAGAGGCAACTCGACTTGGACTCCAAGTTTCCGTCATCTTCTTAATTTTCCAGGTTTTCTCTAAGTTTTAGAGTTTATGTTTAATATTGGTATGTTAGTGTAGATTTGATGTGTTCTAGTTTTGATGTTTAAGATTTGTTTGATGCATGTTGATTTCGTTTAATAACACATAATTTAATAACAATCTTAAGAACTTATTATTTTTAGTGTTGTTAGATGAGAATTTGCATGTGTTAATAGTCAGTTTTCTGGAAAAAAAATGTATTATGTGCATGAAAAATACGTAAGGGCGTTCGAACGCCCGATGAACGCGTAGGTAAAATTTTTATTTTTCGTAAGAACGTTCGAACGCGTATTCAAACGCAAGTCTTCTGCCAAATAATTTAAACTCTCTGGAACATTTCGTTCGAACGCGTTCTCGAACGCTACACGAACGTGAACTCTCTGGAACACTTCGTTCGAACGCGTTTACGAACGCTACACGAACGTGAACTCACTGGATAGTTTCGTTCGAACGAATAAACAAACGTGACACTAACGAAATTAATCATGGAATCACTTTTAGATTAATTTATATTGTCATAATATCAACTTAGTAAAATCATATAATGTATTACAATAAACTTGGTAGTATAGATTTAAGTTAATATTATGGTGTTCAATTATCACAAGCATACGCATAGTGATAAAGTTGAAATTTAATTGTGTGTTGCATACTTGGTTGAAAATTAAAAGTGTAACCTTACACAAGTAATTCCTTCCAAGCTTGATTGATTAATACATATATACACATATAATTCTACACATATTGTATTATGAATTGAAGTGTAATATTAAGTTTGAATATCTAAGATATTATATTGAGAAAGTATTTAAAGGATATTCTGTCAAAAAGGCGATAAGAGCCTAAGTGGGCATGGATTTAAGTGGTTAGGGGTGAGCAAAACCGGTTTCGGTTTCGGTTCCGCATGGAACCGGAACCTACCCGGAAAAAATCGGTTCCTAACTAAGTGGAACCGAACCTACCCAATTAAATAGGGTACCCTATTATTCGGTTCCAGTTCGGTTCCAGTTCGGTTCCGAATTACCCTATTAACGAGATTGATATGATGATCATAATTTATATTATACTAATAAATGGAACCTTAACATGTTCTCTTATTTGTGCTTTGTTTCAGTGAGTGAGCTACCAAATTCAACTTCAACAACTGTGCAATGGGTTTTTTAATTGAAGCAATTTTAACCTTGAGTTACTTAAAATTGATATAGCTTCCAGAATGCCTCCACATTTAAGTTATTGTACAGACAATTCAAAAGATTGCTAATGAAATATTTTCTACTCGGTGTGAAATGAAACAACTGCATGTAACGATAGTTCTCAAGGGATATTGTATTTTTTGTTCTAATTAAACTTCAAAGATGCATTTTAAAATGATTTTTTTCCTGTTTGTTTGGTTGATGCGAAAGTGTAAGAAAAGAAATCGTATTCGTTTGGAATTCTAATATTTTGTTTGTATGTAAGAAAAGAAAACGGTTCCAGTTCTATGGTCCGGTTCCGATTCCGATTAAATATGGAATCGGAACCGGACCGGTTACAACCGATTTCGGTTCTAAACTCGGATTTTCGGTCTGGTTCCAGGTAGACCAGGAATCGATGCTCACCCCTATAAGTGGTTACTCCAGACCCCCCTCATCCTTTGAGAATATTCATTTATTTACTTATCATAAGAAACCTTAGTCGTAAATTCAAGGACTTGTGTTATTTGGTACTACTGTCCAATGTAACAACGAGTGGATTCTTAGTATATCACTTAAACAAGATCATTTGTTGATCGTTGTGCAATTTGTCTTTTGTAGACTTATTAATTGCTGTTGGTTTTTCCAATTACACATGGCTAACAGAAATATCACAGTATTGGTCGCTTATGGAGAAAAATCGGAAAAGTTTGGTGGAGCAAATTTTAAACAGTGGCAGCAGCAAAATATTGTTCTACCTGGCAACTCTGCAGCTGGCTAAGTATCTCAAAGATCCATCGGGTCCTGTGGAGAGATAAACGGAAATAGCCAAGCAACTGCGAGAATAGACATGGTCGTCAGGCGAATTCTTGTGCAAGAACTACCTCTTGGGAGGACTTGACAATACCATGTATAATGTGTACCAAGACATGATTTCTGCTGAGATTCTCTGGGAATATCTCGAGAAAAAATACAAAATCGAGGATGTCAGGCAAAAGAAATTTATCGTGGGTAGGTTCCTGGACTATAAAATGGTAGATTCAAGAACGGTAATGTCTCAGTTGGGTGAACTACAATTGATCAATCATGAAATATTTGATGAATGAATGAAACTCTGTGAGACGTCTCAAGTTGCCACAATCATTGAAAATTTGCCTCCATCATGGAAGGACTTCAGGAGCTATCTGAAATACAAAAAGAAGCAGATAAGTCTTGAAGACCTTGGGGTTCGATTGAGGATTGAATAGGACAACAAGAAGTCTGATAAGGCCAGCTACAAGACTATGGAGTCTAAGGCCAACATCGTCGATGGTGGAAAGGGTAGCAAAAAAAGAAAGAACAGTGAAGCTGATTCTTCCCAAGCTAACAAGAAGTTCAAGGGGAAGTGCTACAACTGTGGAAAAAATGGCCATATGGCAAAGGACTGCAGAAACAATAAGTCTCAGGACAAAAGCAAGAAAAAGAAAAATAAGGCCCATGCACTGAAGATGCGCAACTAACTGATGAGATCTCATAAATGAACCTATCAGCAGCGGTAACAGAAGCCAACTTGGTTGAGAATCTGAGAGAATGGTGGGTAGACATTGGGGCTACTCATCATATCTGTGCTGATAGCAAGATGTTTTCCTCGTATCAGAAGGTCGATGGTGGCGATCATCTGACAATGGGAAACTCATCTACCTCTAGAGTGGTTGGACAAGGCACATTGGTTCTGAAAATGACATCTGAAAATGAGCTTACATTGAAGAATATTATGCATGTTCCTGATATGCGGAAGAACTTAGTCTCGGGCTCTCTCCTTAACAAGAATGGTTTTATGCTTGTATTTGTTTCTGACAAGTTTGTTTTGACCAAAAATGATGTTTATGTAGAAAAATGATACCTCACTGAGGGCTTTTTAAAATTCAATGTAATGACTGTCATTCGACACAGTGCTAATAATAAAGCTACAACTTATGCTTATATTATTGAGTCAGAAAATGTATGGCATGAGAGGTAGATGCATAAACTAATGCATAAATGTGAGGTAGAGTAAAATTCAATGTTATGATACAATGCATAAATTAATTAACATGGACCTTATACCTAAATTTGCAATTGATAACCAACATAAATGTGAGGCATGTGTTGAAGGAAAAATGCATAAAACATCATTTCATTCCATATAACAAAGTTCTGAACCCTTGGAACTTGTACACTCAGATGTGTGTGATATGAATATTGTGCAAACAATAGGCGGTAAAAAATACTTTGTCATTTTTATCGATGATAGCACAAGTTTCTGTTATGTGTATTTGCTGAGGAGCATAGATGAAGCTATTGAGAGCTTTATACACTATAAGAACGAAGTTCAAAATCAACTTGGCAAGAAAATCAAAAGAATCAGGAGTGATAAATGTGGTGAATATGTGTCAATATTTGGTGAATATTGTTCCAATCATGGAATTATTCACGAAACTATTGCTTCTTATTCGCCTCAGCAAAATGGGATTGTTGAGCGCAAAAACTGAACGTTGAAGGAAATGATGAACGCCATGTTGACAAGCTCTGGTTTACTCCAGAACTTGTGGGGGGAAGCCTTGCTTTCTGCGGACTACGTTCTGAACAAGCTACCTCACAGAAGATTGGACAAGACATCATATCAGTTGTGGAAAGATCAGGTACATTCCTAAAAATATCTGAAAGTGTGGGGGTGTTTTGCCAAAGTAATGGTCATAAACCTAAGAAGGTTTGAATATGACTCAAAATTATTGATTGTATATTCATTGGATATGCTCGCAACAGTAGTGCGTATCGATTCTTGGTACTAGACCCGGCCGGCGGTTCGGTTCCGGTTCGGAACCGAACCGGTTAAATTCGGTTCGATTCCGATTCCACACTTAAGTGGAACCGAAACACCGAACTGAACCGGAACCGAACGGTTCGGTTCCGGTTCGGTTCAAAGATTTTATTTTATTTTATTTTTTGAAAATTAATAAAAATAAATGAAATGAATTTTATAAATAAAAAAAAATTTATTACATTGAAGAGCTTGAGCTTAAATTTTTAAAAATTTAAGTTGCCTACGTATCCTTCAAGGGTGAGAGGAATCAAAGCTCACGTAGTTTCATTACAAGTTTTAGTCTTTTAGACATATCCCCTCTATAAATTATAATTTTACAATTATCAATCATCATTATCAGTTGATCCTTCGGCTCTGGTTCCGCTTGCACTTGTTGCAGAAGCATTATCGAACAAATCTTCAAAATCATCGGGGGCATCTTCTTGTTTTCTCAGATCAGCTCGAGTCCAATCATTCACACAAGCTGTTGCTTCTAGAGTGCTTGGATGTAATGAAGATCGCCTAGCTTCCAATATATTACCTCCCAAGCTGAAGGCTTGCTCAACCGCAACGGTGGAAATAAGTGCTGCCAACATCTATTTAGCAATAATAGATAAAACATGATATATATTTTGAAGCCGGTTCCACCATTCAAGGATTTTAAAATTTTTACTGCATAAACTTTCATTAGGAAACTCAAAATCTGTAGATAAATAATTATCTAATTCAGAGTTATTAGTTGTTGTCGTATCCCTAGATTTTTTATTTCGTTGCAATAACCAACGATCCCTTGCGCTAAGTCTTGTTTGAATTACCGGTTCGCTACTACTAGATTGACCTAATGTTCCTAAGTTATATCTTACATATAATCATTAAATAAAATAATTAAATCACTTCTTAATTTCGTCATTATGCTCGTAATATCAACATCATCTAATATTCCTAAATAACTATAGTAAGCTTGTAAACCACCATTCAAACTTCTAATTTAAATCTAGGATCAAAAACAGCAGCAATAAGATAAAGTAAATGTATTTCTCTAAAATAATTCAATCATTTTACCTTTATAGCATTAATGGCTTCGAGCAAAACAATATCATTAGGGTCGTCACTGTCAACATGCTCATCGAGAGATGATGCGTACCTGGCCATTTGAGTCTGCGTCGTATCAATGCCAAATTCAACCGGATGATGTTTCTCCATGTGCTTGATCATATTGCCGTATCCACCAGAAAATTTATAGATAACCCCACAATAGTTGCAAATTGCTCGTTGTGAACCATCTTTTAGGCGTTCCAAAGTAAAATGAATTTTGAAAATATCCGAGGATCGAGCCTTAACTTCTCTTCTCCGTGATTGTGCACTGACACTAGAGCCGCTCTCTTGGGTTGGCATATTTGACATAATGTTCTCAGATGAGCTTGCCATTTTTTGTTTGAGAAATTAGGAAGAAAAATAAGAAAATTGAATAATTGCGATGCGAATGATAACAAATTAACAACTAAATGAATTGAGATTGAGAATAAGAATATAAGATTATAAGAGAATTGTATTGAAGTAAGATTGAGAATAAGAGATTTATAGAAAATGAGAGAGTTGAGATTTGGTGTGATGAAATTATGAAAAATGATCCTATTTATAGAATTTTAGAATTATTTTGATACCAAAAATGCCCCTAAATATAACCGTTTTATTACCGTTATTAGAGGTACATTAGTAATTTATATTTTATATAATAAATATATATATATATATTATATATATATATATATATATATATTATATATTATTTGGGTAGGGAGCCAAACGGCTCCCTGTCCCCCCCAACGGCTCCCTGCCCCCCCCAACGGCTAGTAGCCGTTGGGGGTGTAGGGTTCATGTTGGAACCATCCGAACCGGTTCCGATTCCACCTGTTCGGACCGGTTTGAGTTGGGGTGGAACCCCAACCGAACCGGTCTCATTCTGGTTTGGTTCCGGAACCGGAACCGGTTGGAACCGGAATTCGGTTCCGGTTCCGAATCGGAACCTTGGTCGGGTCTACTTGGTACACAAGTCTGAAATTCGTAACATCAATCCGAATATGATAATTGAGTCAGGGATTAAAACAAGCACATAAGCAATAGCATGAAAAATTTGACAAAAAGATGTTGTCAAGTGAATTCAAAATCAATGAGTGTGATAAATGTGTGTACACCAAATCAACTCAAAAATGATATGTCATTCTGTGTCTCTACGTAGACGATAAGCTATTAATTGATAGTAATCATGAGATGATTCAGTCTACCAAGAAAGTACTGACCAGCAAATTTGATATGAAAGATTTGGGAGTAGCTGATGTGATCTTAGGAATTCACATCTCCAGAACATCAAAATGATATATATTATCTCAGACTCATTATGTTGAGAAGATACTTGAGAAATATAATAAAGGAGATCTAAATGTGGCTAGAACTCTGTTAGACCTAACTCTTCATTTATCAAAGAATACTGGCTCAAACGTATCGCAACTCAAGTATTCGAGAATCATCGGAAGTCTGATGTATCTCACAAATTGCACACGACCTGATATCGTTCAAGCTTTAAAAAGGCTTAACAGATATACGAGTAATCCATGACATAACCACTGGAAAGCCATAGTAAGAGTTTTGAGGTATCTGAGAGAAACTTTAAAATATGATCTGCATTATATGAGATATCATGTTGCTCTATAGGGATACAACGATGCTAACTGAATATCTGATACAATGGATTCCAAATCTACGAGTGGATTTATTTTCACACTTGGTGGTGCAGCCGTGTCATTGAAATCCTCGAGGTAAACATGTATTGCTCATTCTTAGGGGTGACAATTTGGGTCAGGATTCATTTATTCGTTCGATTCGATTCGCTTTAAAGCAAATATGGATTTGGAAAAATGGATTTGTTTATTAAATGGGTCAATTCGATTCGATTCGTTTATTAAACGAATCGAATCCGAATCTAAGCTTGTCAATTCATTTATTCGTTTAGAATTCGTTTATTAAACGAATCATAAATGAATCGAATCCGAATCGAATTCGATTAATATTCGTTTAATTAAATTACAAATTAACCATTATAATTTTTGAAAATGTGTTTAAGAAGAATGATATTTTAGTAATTACTTATAACCTAAAAAATTAACTATATAAAGAAAAATTCTAACCCTATTTCACTCACTCAACTTCCAACCCTATCTCACACACTCATCCGCCGCCTCTCCCTCTCTTCTCCATTGACCTAGCTGAATCTTGCTATGAAGGTAATTTTGTATGGTTTAACTCTATTGTATGTCTAACACATTTCAATGACATTAATTCATGTTTTAATCTCTATAGAGGTGGTCGTGGTGGTGGAGGTGGCCGCATGGGTTATTCTAATGGTCGTGGAGGTCGTGGCAGTGGCAGGGGAGGTGGAGCCTACCAGAATGGTCGGAACCAATACCAGATCGATTGATTTATGTAGCTTGCAAATCATCTTCACATGGATCTTCCACCTAAGCCCCTCGTTGATATTTGGGTCTTACGTTTTCCTTTCGGTAAGCTTCCTCTTAGTTGTGTTAATTGTTGATAATATAATCGTCTTAAACTTGCTTATATCTTTGTTAATGAGATGGTGATAAATGAGTCAAATTCAAAGGCATAATACATAATAAAAAAACCCTTGTGTTTTAATACGTAGGATAGAATATGATGAATTGACTATTTTAAAGGCTGGAATTAGAGTATGAAGAATTGACAAAAATGATTCGAATTTTTATATATTTTTTGATGGATTTGTTAATTTGTTTGTTCCGGCTTTGGATCTTGGATTATAGGATGAACAATGTTTTGGTTTCATCATTTGTTTGTTTGCTTCTAAAATAATGTTATGATTTCATCATTTTTTAACCAAATTACAGTGATTAAGGAGAGTTTCGGAGATTAGCAAAGACGAAGCTGCCCATTGAATGAAAAGAAAGACGAGAATGAAATGAATGCAGAGATTCAAGCTCATTTTCTTTCTTCTTTTTTTGGAGATCAGAGAGGAGAGGAAAATATTTCAAGAATGGTGGCAACAAGAATGTTGCAATGAATTTTAATTATTATTATGTAATGATATATAATTTGAAATCTGAATTGAAGGTTATTGTAAGGATTTTTTATCTATTATTATTGATTTTGTATTTAATTTGGAATAAACGAATAAACGAATCGAATACGAATAAATGAATATTAAATTTGATTCGATTCGTTTAATTTTATTTAAACGAATCGAATATGAATATTCATTTATTAAACTAATCGTTTATTCGTTTTGACACCCCTACTCGGTCTACTATGGAATCAGAATTCATAGCATTAGACAAAACAGTGGAAGAAGCGGAATGGCATCGAAATTTCCTGAAGGATATTCCAAATTGGCCCAAACCGGTGCCAGCAATAAGCATACATTGTGATAGTCAATCGACTATTGGGAGAGCCCAAAATACAATGTATAATGGTAAGTCTCGACACATATGTCGCAGACATAATACCATACGATAACTGCTCTCAAGTGGCATAATATCGATCGATTATGTGAAATCAAAGGAAAACCTAGCGGATCCACTTACTAAAGGTTTACCTAGAGAGCAAGTTGAGAAGTCATCGAGGGGAATAAGCTTGAAGCCTATAAATTAAGAATTGTCACTGTGGAAACCCAACATAGCTGACTGGAGATCCCAATATCTAAGTTCAAAATGGACAAATGAAACTTTGTGTAATTCAAAACAAGCACTGTAGAGTTTTATACTCTTTCCCCTTCCGATAATGACGATGAGTGTTGTCTGTCAAGGCTAGGATAAGCTAAGGCTTTTAATTATCACTATATTAGGAGAAGAGTCCTAATATGGGTAAAGGCAGATTACCTCTTTATAGTAGATCACATATTTCAAGTAAGAAGTGAAGCTGCTTCCATGGGATTTTTCAGGCTGAATTCCCTAAATGACTTGATGAATCCATGACCAATATTCATGGCCGAAATGAACACAATCGTAGAACGGGAAATGTCGAAGTAAAGCTGTGTGTTGGCAATTGTTTTGGTTTACACCAACGGCAAAACAGTTCAAGACTATGGGTCAATGGTTTGCCAAGTAAATCTGATTGGCATTCACTATGAAAGGTTCAAGGCGAAAGCTACCTATTTCGATGCAGCTTTAGTTCACGGAAACTCTCTTTAAGTGTCTGCATGAATATTTAGAGAATTGTGGGGGATTGTAGTAAATTCTCTAAACATACATATATATATATATATATAGTATGGATGCAAGGAGATTCATGTTCCTTGAGTAGTGCCCTATTGGAAAGACACTAACATGTAGGGACATGTCCTCTAATTGAAATAACACACATTTAGGCTCCAAAGGGTTTAAGGAAGGGGTATAACCCTTAGGAGGGTTACACCCCAAACCAAAGGGTGCCCTCAAAGACACCATTTCATACCTATATAAAGGAGCATTTATGTTCATTCTAAGTGATCCATATATAAAACTAGAAGTCTCATACATTGTAAAAGAAAAGTCTTTATTCTTTTGAGTTAAGAGAGTTTCCACCATCTTTATCAATTCATGTTGTTGTGAAAATAGTGCCCATTCTCAAGAAGAATCCAAGTAATCATAGGAGGACGTTAGCCACAAAATCCGTAGGGCATCGAGGCGAGGCTAATAAGTTCTTAAGGATAGAGGCAATTCGACTTGGACTCCAAGTTTTCGTCATCTTTTTCATTTTCCAGGTTTTCTCTAATTTTTAGGGTTTATGTTTAATATTGGTATGTTAATGTAGATTTGATGTGTTCTAGTTTTGATGTTTAAGATTTGTTTGATGCATGTTGATTTCATTTAATAACACATAATTTAACAACAAGTTAAGGGGTGAAATGTTAATTGTTGATAAATATTTAAAATGAAATATTCTTATTAATATCTTTATAGTAAAATTTGAAATAGTGGGTTAGAGATATGTGCATAATTTGGTGCAAAATTTTATGCAAATCTTATACCAAAAGTTATAGTTATAAATATCATTGGAGTTGCCTTAAACACATATTCTTAACCTATATTATTACTTGAACTCGGGAGACACCGGACATAAAACACATTCACGACTAGTTCGGTTGTGTCGGTTTTAAATTAGTGTGTGTGTGTGTGTATATATATATATTTGTTAGGATAAAAAATAGCTCAACATCATATGATTGAATTGACCTAATCGACTGGATATTGATCCCCCTGAAGATTAAGTCGACTGGACCTTAGCTAGTTTCTAAAGTCAAATTGACTGGACTTGTCTGCTGGCCCACAATGAATTTCCAGCCGACTGAAATTTCAGTCAACTCGATAGTTCAGCCGATTTGTACCCTATTGGCACATGGACAATATTCCAACTGACACCAAGGATCTGACGTAATTTGGATAGTAAGATTCGAGTCGAATGGCCGAGATTTTAGGAATGTTTCTCCATATTACTCAGTTGTCCAGACGATGAGATTCAGTCTACACACAACATGTCATACTCCTACTATGACTCAAATCCCTTCTTTTATGGATATCCCTCAATAATTTCGAGATTACTCGAAATCATAAAAGGGTTACAATTATCCTTTATTTGAGTTCAACTTGATTTCATCTATAGGAATATGAGTCCCCATAGAAATATGATACCTAAATCTATAAATAAAGGGGACCCCCAAGGCTACAAACTCATTCAAGCTCTCTCTCACAAACTTAAGTCTCAAAGCCCTTGCTCTCACTCCGCTCAAACATGCTCTCCCCTCCGCCCTCACGA
Organism: Zanthoxylum bungeanum; assembly: GCA_019454045.1. Classification (NCBI taxonomy): domain Eukaryota; kingdom Viridiplantae; phylum Streptophyta; class Magnoliopsida; order Sapindales; family Rutaceae; genus Zanthoxylum; species Zanthoxylum bungeanum. Next base: position 83,329 of record SKCR01045066.1, read on the forward strand.
CACACAAATCGAGGTATGAGGTATCACTTTTGCCATGTTCTCTTTCAGACCACCGTCACCACCATTGACTTGAACGTTGGAGTGTCTACGACAACCACCACATTGGTAGTTAGTCACTCTATGTTCCCTCTATCTTTTTTTTACACAAAATTGTTGGTGCCCCTTCCAATCAACGATCGATTGTGAACTGAATGCGGAATTCACCGTCTACAATATTTAAAGAGACTAATGAATATGATATTTTTTTGGGTGTGCCTGTAGACAAACAAACTTAGTATCTTACTTGTATGGAAATGCCATTAAAAAGATATGCTAGCAAATGTGACCATTAGCTGTAGCTAGAGGTAAAGATAATATTTTAAGAACTCGCCTATAAAATTCACATGACATTTAACTTAAAATTAAGGTGCTCAAATCTTAAAAAAAATTCAATTTTTGGTTTATAATATGGCGTATATATTTTTTATCCATTATCGGTAGAGATCATAATTTAAGAACTCGCCTATAAAATTAAAAGCAACTCGGGATCACTCTTGGCCACAATTTTATTTATTTGAACTCTTATTATTTGGTCTCATGACCGCCTTTGGCTTCAACTTTATTAATTTGAATGTTTATTATTCAGTCCCACTGAAAATCGATTTTTAAAATATTTTTTAATCTGGATAAATTAACCAGTATCGTATAAATCTAATTTATCTATATTTAACCCTAATCACTCATTAATATTAAATATTGTGAGTGATTACACATAAAGACCTAGGATATAATTTTCAGAAATACTTTCATCGATTATACGTTAACTGTGTTACCATTTCGTTGAATCTATCGATCGGGATAACAGGCCAACCGGATCAGTCATGGAACCTGAGTAGGCCATTGTTATAGTCATCCAAATACTATAACAGTGGCTGATCACGATAATTTTAACAAATTATCATTTTTTCCCTAGTTCGTTTTTTTGTCGAAAATTCCCAAAACGCTTTTGAAACGATTTTGAAAATTATGAGAATTTTTCTATGCATCATATGCACTGCTACAGTGTCTGATGACTATAGCAATGGCCAAATAATCGTAATTTCAATAATTATAATTTTGCCCCTAATACGAGATTTACGAAAAATTCCTTAAACGCTTCTGAAACGATTCCGAAAAATTCAAGAATTTTTCTATGCATTATTACACATCCAATTCCATCCACAACATCTCAATTTCACAGATTAACCATAATTGAATTAATTACATCATTAATCAAATTAATCCTCTAATTAATTCATAATCATGCAAATCCAAATCTCTAATTGCCAATTGAGAGTCAACCACCATAAAACAACTCAAGAACAATTCTAAATCATCAAGGAGTGGCTTAAGCAACTCTAAAATGGTAATTTGATGTCCTACATCCTAATTGTGTCTAATTACACTAATTAGCCTAATTAATTTACACATGCAAATCTATGCTAATCAATTTGTTTTCTATCATTCCATACACATCAAACAAGCATGAATTAAAACCACATCTCATGTAACTAACTTGGAATAAATTATAAATAATTTACTATACAAATAATAATAATAATTACATTAATTCTCTTGTAAACCTTTGTTTAAGCTCCCAAATAATCCATACACGCTTCTAATTTGATACTTGAATTAACCAAATTAAAAGCTTTATTTGTTACTTTCTCTTGAACCCTTTCAAGCTTAAAGCCAAAACCTAAAATGGAAAACAAATTTTCATCCTATTTTAGCTTTAGCCGAAAATTATTTTATATAAATTTTGAAAATTAAAATATGCGACCAAAATTAAGCCAAATATATCACAAATATATGGTAAACAATTAGCCAAGTTATCAAGCTTATCTAATAAGCTTTAATTAAAGAATATTGCAAGAATGTTCAATAATAAATCATTATTAAGTTAATTCACTTTTAATTAATTAAATAATTATTTATTGACATGTGTCAAATTTCAATTGGATCTAATATGTATATAATCAAATTATGTTTCATATACAACATATTATATACAAAAATACTCTAACATGTGTAATGTTATGAGTAATCCATATTATTCGTAATTAATTACCATAATACTCTACGAATACGCTTTTTTTTAGTGGGACTCTTTAGGTTCAGATATATCTGTCACGGAACACATTCTGTGTCCATAATTTGCCCACTCATAAATTATGACGATCACAGATAATCGCGTAGAACTATACAAGTCGAGATCTAGGCATACCATATACTCCTTTCGTCATAGGCTATCCAATTTGTATTAGAGATATATATGAAAACGTCAAATCTTCATAGTATATAATTCATATATGTGTTGCGACGTATTCACATATAATTCATATATGTGTTGCGACATATTCGTAAATATATATATATATATATAATTTCAATATTGGATATTTTTTTAGTGTATTTGTATAAATTTTTGTAATTTTATATATTTTTTGAAAAAAGTTTGGCCATTACCATGATGTTGAGTAATGTAAATATGTAATATAATGAATAAAAGAAATCACTTGTATGAATAAACATTATTAATCAACTTAAGCCACTATAAATATCTATATTATAAAGCACAATGGTGTTTGAGGAAAGAGAGTGCATCCAACGGCTCTCTTTATGTGGCTTAATTAACGGCTCAGATCATTTCATTGGTAATTGGAGGAAAGAGAGTGAATTGATTGATGGAAGGGTCAAAAATTTCAAATTTTCAAATAAAAAAATAGAAAGTTAAAATAAAATCATTTAATTTTGTAACACCGTGCCGTAGGCACGGGCCAAATACTGTAACACCGTGCCGTAGGCACGGGCATCATTTAATTAAAAAATAAAATCATTTAATTCTGTAATACCGTGTCGTCCGTAGGCACGGGCATCATTAATTAAAAAATAAAATCATTTAATTTTGTAACCCGTGCCGTAGGCACGGGCCAAATACTGTAACACCGTGCCGTAGGCATGGGCAAAAACTAGTATTCCTATAAACGACAATAAAGCCTTAGACAAAACATAAAATTTATACTTGAATGAATAAAAGAAAGTGAGTGGATGCTTGAGGTTGGAAATTTATATTTGAATGAATAAATCACTTCAAATTTATCTATGATATCATGTTGAAATCCACGAACGTAACTCAACTCAAAAATTAACATGAGAGTAAAGAGTTATTCAATACTTATATTTTATGTTCATTCATCCATTTTAGCCGATGTGGATTTTTCCCTCAATATCTCTCGCTTGTTAAATGAAAAAAAAATCAATTTTAATTTTTATAATAAACATTTGTATGATTTAACTTCTTAAATTTATTATTTATTATTTATTATTATTTAACTTCTTAAATTGTTATCTCTACCTCTCCATGCTTGGTGTTAAATCTTGCCAACTTGGTTAACTATCAATGGAGACTTAGGTTGCTTTTACATTTACACCTGCAACGCATCTATTGAAAATAATTGCCGGAGAGGCTTCACGTAAATTTTGTTTATATTAGAAATTTATAAATAATTAATATGGATGTGCATGTGTATATTATTCATGCAATTATATATTTACTTTTGTGATGAAGTACTTTGTTCTTTCACATCCAAATATTATAAAAATATTTCTTTTAAAATTGGGAATTATAAAAAAAAAAAAAAGGTGAAATTATCATTTTTCTATTTGATAAATTACGTCAATGAAAACTTTGAATTCATTCTATTTTCCTCATATAGTATGAAAATTGTTCACTTTTTAGTTTTTAGTATATAAATAATCCATTTAATTTAAGAAAAAATATCTATTTTACACCTCATAAAAGAGAAAATGTAAATATATTTGAAATTTTAGATGGAAAATAGTATTTCAAAGTTTTTATTACAAACCATACTTATATTATTTATAAAAAAAAATCTATCAAATTTGGACACCCAAACTTTCTCTCTAAAAATGAGCAAAGAAAATATTTTTAAACAAAAAATATCATTTTAGTGTAATTGTTTTTTACGATGGTGGGTACATAATAATGATGAAATACCTACCAAGGCATGTCATGTTTGACTTTGAGGAAGACGGTGGTTAATAAAGTCAATGCAATAATTTGATTAGAGTGGTTAAATAGTTGAAATTAGGCACATGGACCAATATATATGGGACTGACTCTAATGTAAGGGGTGTTCAAATGTAGGATCAATTAAATGATTCGATCTGATTTAATTTAAATTAGTTGAGTTTGAAATATTAAAATTATTAAGTTGTGTTTTTTAATCGATTCAAATAGTATAAGTTGGGTTTTAAATTTGTAAAAAAATATCGATTCAATTCGTTTTGATACGAGTCATATAACCCTAAGTGTATATATCTGTGTCAATGACGAATAAGATGATTAGAACTCCATAACCTAACCCAACTTGATATTTTTTAATTAAAAATAGAAAAATATTTTAATTTTAAAATTTGACCCGACTGTCTCCACCCAACCAAACCCGATGATCCGCTCACCTCTAGTTGCTACTTTTTTTTTTTTTGAAAAAGCAATATACTTATCATAACTGAGGGAAAATATTACAAGCGATAAGGAGGTGGAAATTCCCCAACCAGAAACTTAAGCATATGTTTTTTACAAGCTAATTTGGCTAGACTATGTGCGATACCATTACAAACACGAGCCACATTGACCAACATTTATGATTTTGACCAAACCATTTTTTTTGAAGAACATGGGACTGAATCTAATGTTGGCTGGGTTGTCGGAAATGGGTGTTCAAATATAGGATCAATTAGATAACTCGATCTGACTCAGTTTAAATTAGTCGAGTTTGAAATATTAATTTTGTGAAGTTGTGTTTTTTAATCGATTCGAATAGTATAAATTGGGTCTTAAGTTTGTTAAAAAATATCGATTCAATCATAAATTGAAGACGACAAACACTAATATCTTTAATTATCTTTTGGGTTTCAGTTATTATCCAATCAATCTCTTTATGACTCCTAGTATCTCCTCGCACCAAATTGACTATATTTTTAACATCAGACTCGATAATGATTGAGCTCCATTTCAAAGCAACGTCCTTGACGTATTGAACACCCAACAGAATAGCTTCGGCCTCTGCTAGTTCAGAGTCTCCCCAATAGTTAGTGATGTTCAAGAGGCATGCCAGCAAGTTGCCATTGTTGTCCCTTACAACTGCAGCCAATCCTGCAACTCGTTGCTTCTCATTTGTGGCTGCATCAACATTCACTTTATACCAGCTCTAGTGTGGAGGTGTCCAGCATCTCTAGTTAGTTTCCTCATAGTCTGGATTGTCAAGGGCTGTCCGAGATTGAGTCTTTTCGAAGGAACTTCATAGTGCTTGTGCTTTTGCCAAAATGTGTTGGCTCTCTCGTCTGGTCCCTTGAAAAATGGATCCATTCCTCGCATTCCAGCATCCTCATATTAAAATTGCTACTCTCGCCTAGACCCGGCCACGGTTCCGGTTCCAACCAGTTCCGGAATCGCAACCGTAATGGACCGGTTCGGTTGGGGTTCCACCCCCAACCGAACCGATTGAAATCACACGGTTCCAATTGGAACCGTATGGTTCCAACAGGAACCCTCCTAACGGCTACTAGTCGTTGGGGAAAGGGGTAGGGAGCCGTTTGGCTCCCTGCCCCTAAATAAAAAAAAAAAATCCAACTGATAATGATGATTGATAATTACGAAATTGTAAATTTCCAAAGGGGAAATATCTTAAAATTGTAATGGAACTACGTGAGCTTTGATTCCTCTCACCCCTGGAGAATACGTAGGCAACTTAAATTTTTTAAAATTTAAGTTCAAGCTCTTTAATTTAATAATTTTATTTATTTATTTATTTAATCTAATATATTTTAAATTATTTTCGAATTGTTTATATAATTTTTTTAAAAAAGATTCGAACCGAAACCGACCGATTCGGTTCACGGTTCTGGTTCCACTTAAGTGTGGAACCGGGAACCGGCCGATTCGGTTCGATTCGATTCCGAACCGGAACCGAACCGCCGGCCAGGTCTACTCTCGCCATTTCCTGCTTTAGTAGCTTATAAAACAGTCCCTGATAAATCTCTTGAAAGTTAAGGCACTTAGTGAGTGAATGCAACAACAATTAATTTATGGACATTCATATCCTTTCTGAATTAAGCAACTGCGATGCAAGGTTATTGCAAAACAGGCATCATGTGAAAACTTTGGTTAAAAAAATGAAACGATGGTATTGGGCTGGAATCAATGGCTTGGGCCTTCTTTCGATCATCAGGCCCAATTAAACTTTTCATGGATAATAGCCTTGGATGAAATTTGGGTAATTAGGAGTGCACTAGTCAAGTTGGATCAGGTTAGGACTCAACCCACTTAACCCCAAATGGATTGGGATTTTTCAATTCGACCCATGAATCGGTAGATTGTATTATGTTGATGGAATATATTATTATTTTTTAAATAATTCAAAATTCAATATTATCCTTTTAAAATAATAATTACATGTATAAGAAAGGAAAAAGATTCAAATATAAAATTCAATCAAAATATTAAAAATTAAATAATAATAAATACATAGGATTGCGATAATGGGTTGAAATTTTTCCAACCCGCTTCAACCTGCAACCGGCTCGAGTTGCAGCAGTTCGGGTTTGAGTTGCATATCCCTAGATAAAAATGTCTGTTATTACTGACCATTTAAAGTCAGTAGGTACTTGGGGTGAATTTAAGGTTATTTATGTAATTAAAGTAAAAAATGAATAAAAATAAATGGGGTAATTTTAGAAGTTGAGTTACATAAGAGATTTTTTATTATTTATTTTTAAAAAATTGAGTTGAGTTTTTGAAATTAAAAAAATATTTTTTCTATATTAGTAAAGGTTCAAAATTTGAGTTTTTAATGATAGAAGTTGTAAAACTTTTTAAAGAGTTAAATTGACTAAAATACTCTTATTTTATTTTACAAAATCAGTTCATTCTTTTAATATCATAATTTTAAAAAACTTATTAAAGTATCTTTATATTTCACCCCCACCTCACATAAACCTCAAATTAAATTAGGGAGAATCCCCCCCAATATTTACACTAATAGCCATTTACCCTCTTATTGTTTTCATAATACCCCAACACCCTTGAAGTCAAAAGTCAAAATATTATTATATATTTTAACATATTTACTATTGTTTTAAATAATTAACATTTCTTGCATTATTAATAATTAATTATTTTAATTAAAAATATACAAATAAAATTTTTTAAAAATATACAAATCAAAAACTCAAGATTTGAGATGAAAAATTATCCCAAATCTCAACTCAGTTATTTATTCACGACGAAAAATCATCATGAATCTTAACAAAAATTTATAATTTGGATGATTTTGTGGTATATGATCCCATCAAGATATGAGATTTTCTGCCATTCTTACCTCTCATATATTTCCTATAGATTTTGAGTTGTAATTTTTTAAATTATTTTAGGAAATTTAGTTTTCTAATGTTAATTTATGGATATTTTAATAAATCATTTTAGATTTTGAAATAATTTTGTATAAAAATACATATTTTATAATTTTATTCTTTTATAAATTTAATGAATTAAAATTTATGTAACAATATTGATAGTTTTATAATAAGGGTAAATATGTCAAGATATAAAATAATCTTTTGACTTTTGATTTTAGGGGATATTGAGTATTATGAAAACAGTAGGGGATAAAAGACTATTAATATAAACATTAGGGAGGCAATTGACATTCTCCCATTAAATTATTATTTAGGGTTTCAATATGTGATGTCTTATTTCCATTACAAGAGTTGGGTCAGTTAAACTATTCTCAAGCGTCTCTATCTAATATGTTTATCAAATATCTCACGTGGTTGAAAAAAAAATGATTTTTCATATGGTCAATTTCAATTTAAAAATAATTTGAAAGATTTCAAACATAATATAGTAAAACATTAACATGTAATTTAATTTAATTTAATTTTTTTTTAAAAGTTAGAAATGCCCAATTAATGTTTGAAAATTTGGAGTTTGAAAGGAGACTCCAATAATTTAAATAAGAACTGTTAAAAAAAAAAAACATGATGAGTTCAAATATCACTTTTTATCTACTTCATCGTTTACTAAAGTGATTGATATTTGCAGGAGTAAACTAATTCAATTGGTAAAATTTATTTAATAAAAATATGAGATATGTGGTTCGAATCCTATTCAATCATATATGAGGAGGGAATTGGGTTTTCATTAGAGTGGGCAAATCGCAGAACTCGGAAAAGTTAATATCCAATTCAAATTAGGGGTGTCAAAACGAATCAACGAATCGAATTTGTGTCGAATCCTAAACGAATCGAATCAAAATATGATGGATTCGTATTCGATTCGTTTATTAAACGAATCCTAATATCAGAATTCGTATTCGATTCGTTTAATAAACGAATCGAATACGAATATTCGTTTATTCGTTTAGTCAATGATATATTTAATAAAATAATTTACCACACTTGATTTACATCAATTATTCATTAAGATATACATATGAAATGTGCAATTAATATATTTACTAAAAATACATCACCAAATACCGAAAAATATTAATTTTTCTATGATAATTAGCTATAATTTCTCGAATATTAATTGAAAATTAACAATAACTAGTAAATAAAAATAATAAACGAATCCTAAACGAATAAACGAATCAATGAGCTTAAATTCGTATTCGATTCGTTTAATAAACGAATCGAATCGAATTGACCCATTTATTAAACGAATCCATTTTTTCAAACCCGTATTCGCTTTAAAGCGAATCGAATCGAACGAATAAACGAATCCTGACCCAAATTGACACCCCTAATTCAAATGTTGTTTATTAATAGTTTCAAAATTTTATAAAAGCTCGGTTTTTTAAATTTTGAATTGATATTTTTATTGAGTTTATTGTTTATTAATGTTTTAAAATTTTTGAAAAGCTCAATTTCTTAAATTTTAAATTGATGTTCTTATTGAATTTTTTCAATACGGACTTAAATAAACAATCCTTAAATTATAATGGTTTTTTTTTTTTTTTATTATTATTATTTTTTTTAAGTTCAGTATATTTCCCAACATTAGTTGTCATTAGGCTAAACTATTAAAAAATGATTGGTGTTTACGCCATGTTTATTAGGTCAAATTGGGATGCTCAAAAGTATTTTATGATGCAATTAGCAGTATAACGATTTAAAAATAGGAAATTATCAATCGTATATTTTATGTTCGGCACATTATCAAAAATATATAAATCATGAAATTTTATTCATCGGTCTATCCAAAAATTACAAAGAGTATTAAAAATGTAGAAAACATCAACTTATTTTGTATTAGATGTATACTCAATATCTGACACGCGTTTCAATGGTATGCATAAATTTAGTATAAATTTGATACACTTGCAATATCTGGATTGACCGATAAATAAAATTTCAGGATTTCTATATTTTTAATAATATCTAAATTTTTTGAATATAATATTAATAATTTCCCTTTTAAAAAGTTATGTTGACGGCGGATTTTGGTCTCAGGGTAATATGGGAATATCACCTCCGAGGTAATCCTCCTTCAACGGTGAATTTGTTTGGTTATGGGGGACCAAAGGTAAATTTAGCAAAAGACGAAAAAAACACACCAATGGGCAAGGATATTTAACGTGGTTCGGTGGATTTTTTGATCCGACCTACGTCCACGGACAAGAACATGATGGTACTTCTTTATTACTAAACACACTTCTCGGGACTCTTCTTTGTTTTTACAAATCAGAGCTTGATGATTCTTTTTCCTCACTCTTGTGATGATTTTCAGATGATGACTGCCTTCACTTGTCCTTCAACACTCACTCTACCCTCCTATTTATAATGGTGAAGAAATCAGATTCCTATTTGTACAAGAATTCCCAATTTGGAGATGGTCTCCTTTTCCTATCAGGATTCCTAGTCAAAACTATTCCCTTTTCCCATAAGGATTCCTAATCAAAACTACATTTACTTCCTGTATCCTATTAGGATATTAAGTTATTACTTTACCCCATTAAAGTAGGACAACTTATCCCTTTTCCGCAAGAATAGGATGCTTTATCTTCCTGAGCACGCCTCGTCATGTGCTCGGTCTTCATGAGGTCGGTCATGATAGCCATTTGAACTGAGAATGCTGCTGTCGATCTGATAATGCTCGGTCATCCGATCTCAAGTGCTCGACCATTTAGTATAAAGTGCTCGGCCTCTTACCGTCAAGTTGTCGGGTCGGCTTTAACGGTCTCGATCAATGAAGTTACCCCTTTTACCCCTGTCGTGTTGTTTAAATAACATAGTGCCCGAAAAACACCATCAACATCTGTCCCCTAGTTCTCGGTAACAACGAGTTTGTGAGTTGATGCCGGGAACTATAAAAAAAGATGGTGTGCTGATCGCCTAGCTGGTGGTCGTTCCAGAAATCACCGAGAAATTGTCTTTGCCATCAACTAAGTCTTCTGTTTCTATCTTCATATCCTCGGTTTATTGGAGATGCTGACTCTATTCAGAATGATTCTCCACCTCAAAGCAAATTGCTTACTTGGGTCGTTCCATCAGGAGATGAAGTTCCTCTTGTTGTCCAAACTAAAAATGACTCCTCATCTGTAATATCTGTACCAGATATTTGGGGGTCCTGACCCCTGACTGATCCAATCTCGATTGTGAGGAGAAAATTTTGCCTCTGAGCTAACGATGATGTGCTCGGTGGCATGTGATCCTGTCTCGAACTGTGAGAGATGCTCGGGCCTGGGGGAACGTTACGTCCCCAGTCCGAGGACTGACTCGACTCGGTGGGACGCAACCCGACCCCTAGCTGAGAACGACACTTGGACCTGAGGGAATGTTACATCCCCAGTCCGAAGGGCTGACTCGGTGGGACGTACCCCGACCCCGAGCTGTGAAGAGCACTTGGACCTGAGGAATGTTACGTCCCCAGTCCGAAGGGCTGACTCGGTGGACGTACCCCGACCCCGAGCTTGAAAGGCACTTGGACCTGAGGGAATGTTACGTCCCCAGTCCGAAGGGCTGACTCGGTGGGACGTACCCCGACCCCGAGCTGAGAAAAGGCACTTGGACCTGGGGGAATGTTACGTCCCCAGTCCGAAGGACTGACTCGGTGGGACGCAACCCGACCCCGAGCTGAGAACGACACTTGGATCTGAGGGAATGTTATGTCCCCAGTCCGAAGGGCTGACTCGGTGGGACGTACCCCGACCCCGAGCTGTGAAAGGCACTTGGACCTGAGGGAATGTTACGTCCCCAGTCCGAAGGGCTGACTCGGTGGGATGTACCCCGACCCCGAGCTGTGAAAGGCACTTGGACCTGAGGAATGTTACGTCCCCAGTCCGAAGGGCTGACTCGGTCCGGGGTCGAGGGGGGGACGTACCCCGACCCCGAGCTGAAAGAGGTACTTGGCTCTGGGGGAATGTCACGTCCCCAGTCCAAAGGCAGACTCGGTGGGACATCGCCCGACCCCGAGCTGTAAAAATCACTTGGTCCTGGGGGAATGTTACGTCCCCAGTCCAAATGGCAGACTCGGTGGGACATCGCCCGACCCCGAGCTGTAAGACATTGGTCCTGAGGGAATGTTACGTCCCCAGTCCAAAGGCAGACTCGGTGGGACATCGCCCGACCCCGAGCTGTAAAAATCACTTGGTCCTGTGGGAATGTTACGTCCCCAGTCCAAAGGCAGACTCGGTGGGACATCGCCCGACCCCGAGCTGTAAAAATCACTTGGTCCTGGGGGAATGTTACGTCCCCAGTCCAAAGGGCAGACTCGGTGGGACATCGCCCGACCCCGAGCTGTAAGAATCACTCACTTGGTCCTGGGGGAATGTTACGTCCCCAGTCCAAAGGCAGACTCGGTGGGACATCGCCCGACCCCGAGCTGTAAGAATCACTTGGTCCTGGGGGAATGTTACGTCCCCAGTCCAAAGGGCAGACTCGGTGGGACATCGCCCGACCCCGAGCTGTAAGAATCACTTGGTCCTGGGGGAATGTTACGTCCCCAGTCCAAGGCAGACTCGGTGGGACATCGCCCGACCCCGAGCTGTAAAAATCACTTGGTCCTGGGGGAATGTTACGTCCCCAGTCCAAAGGGCAGACTCGGTGGGACATCGCCCGACCCCGAGCTGTAAGAATCACTTGGTCCTGGGGGAATGTTACGTCCCCAGTCCAAAGGCAGACTCGGTGGGACATCGCCCAACCCCGAGCTGTAAAAATCACTTGGTCCTGGGGGAATGTTACGTCCCCTAGACCAATGAGCATGACTCGGTGGGACGTAACCCGACCCCGAGCTGTAACAAACATCGATCTCGACGGTACAAGACAGAGCAGACCCGAGCCGAAAGATACATCGGTCTCGGCGGTACAAGAGCAGACCCGAGCCGGAAAGATACATCGGTCTCGGCGGTACAAGAGCAGACCCGAGCCGGAAAACAAATATCAAAATCATTGTGTGAGCCATAACAAACAAGCATAATCAAATTCCAACCTAAGTCATAAGAGGTTTACTCACCTTTTTGGGATCTGTTGCCTTTCTTGCAACTCTACACTGGTCACTACAAGCAAGGCTCTTCTTAATATATCATCTCTGCATCTCTGCATTCCACGCATCCGACCGGATGACTTCCGCTATCAACTTGGTCGACCTAAAAAACCGAATGGTCTATGTACACACCGAGATAGCCTTCTTTTACCAAGTCTTCCACCTGCTCCCGCAGGTCTCTGCGCCCGTCCGTTGCATGTCCTCTGGAGTTGTGGTGTATGCAATAAGCCTTTTGGTTCCTCTTGTCCGGGGAAAATCTTCTTTGGTCGGGTTCTACTAAGAGGCATTTCCCTTGGATCTCCACGACAATTTATCCCAGTGGTTTATTTAGAGGAATGTATGCATTTTCCCCGACCACATGGTTTACTTGGGTCGGCGCCCTTCTCTATTGGTTGTCACGGTGCAGTGGTTTGAACTCATTGTGCTTCGGGGGTGGTTTTCTGGGTTCTCTTTCTATACGGCGGGGGGCGCCCTCCCTTGTGGTTCTTTCTCTGATGGTGTTCCCTTATCGGGATATTTTCTCCTCGTTCTCCAATAAAATGAATTTTCGGGCCACCTCCAGGGCAGTGGCGTAGTCCGGGGTGTCTTGGATCCTTAGATGGGTCCATAGTCTTCCGACCCTCAAGGCTCCTTTCAAGCTTTCCAGGGCCTCGGGGGATTCATACCCTCCGACTTTGAGTACCATATTATGGTACCTTTCAATAGATATCTTCAGATGCTCATCGTCTCCTTGTTTCATAAGTCTTAGTTCTCCAATTGTCTTTCTGGGGACACAAGCCCCCTTGAAGTGTCGTATGAATGACTTTCTCAGTTGTGCGAAGCTGCTGATGCTTCTTGGGGCTAGGCTTCTATACATAGGATGGCCGGTCCGGCTAGAGTTAAGGGGAACACTTTGCAAATAGCGTCCCATGTTACCCCTTGTACCTCCATTAGTAGGACGAAGTCTTCGATGTGGGTTTTGGGATCGGTACGGCCCTTGTATGGTGTCATGGTCGGCATGCTGAATCTTTTTGGGAATTTCTCCGATTTTATTTCCTCCGTGAGGGGGGACTCATCTTTGATGTCCTGGACATCTCCCCTGTTTGTATTGGGGTATACTCCCCATTTGACCAGCTCCTCCCGTAACCAAGATTTCATGCTGCTGTCTTTGATTCCATGCCGCCCCATGTGGTTTCTTTTCTTTCTGCTACCTCGGGAGTGGCGCTTCTCAGGGTCGGTGTCGTCCCGCACTTCTTTGGTATGTTTTTTCCTCTCCTCCGGGTACTGTGAGGGCTATCGTAGGAGGGATCTGGTGATGATTTGTCATCTTCCTCTTCCCATGTGTCCTCGGTTTGAGAATCCCTTTGTACTACCACGGATCTCACCCTGTAGGGTCCCTCCTTTGAGGTCTGTCGTCTTTGCTTGTATCAACAATTCTATTTCCTTCTGCTATCTCACTCCTTCGCCGGCTAGTCCCGGCCTCGAATTTTCCGTCGCGTGCTCCTTCCATCCTTTCCAACCGGTCTACTATGGTTTTTAGTAGAGTTTGGTTTTCCTCCATTTCCTTCCTAAGGTTTTCCTCGATCTTTTCCATCCAGTCTGCAGCCGAGCTCCCTGATGATTGTTGGTTTCGCCTTCCGCCATTTGTCTTATTACGCGAGTTGCTTTTCGTAAGTTCCCCACAGACGGCGCCAACTGTTGACGGCGGATTTTGGTCTCAGGGTAATATGGGAATATCACCTCCGAGGTAATCCTCCTTCAACGGTGAATTTGTTTGGTTTATGGGGGACCAAAGGCAAATTTAGCAAAAGACAGAAAAACACACCAATGGGCAAGGATATTTAACGTGGTTCGGTGGATTTTTTGATCCGACCTACGTCCACGGACAAGAACAGGATGGTACTTTTTATTACTAAACACACTCTCGGACTCTTCTTTGTTTTTACAAATCAGAGCTTGATGATTCTTTTTCCCTCACTCTTGTGATGATTTTCGGATGATGCCTTCAACTTGTCCTTCAACACTCACTCTACCCTCCTATTTATAATGGTGAAGAAATCAGATTCCTATTTGTACAAGAATTCCCAATTTGGAGATGGTCTCCTTTTCCTATCAGGATTCCTAGTCAAAACTATTCCCTTTTCCCATAAGGATTCCTAATCAAAACTACATTTACTTCCTTTATCCTATTAGGATATTAAGTTATTACTTTACCCCCTTAAAGTAGGACAACTTATCCCTTTTCCGCAAGAATATGATGCTTTATCTTCCTGAGCACGCCTCGTCATGTGCTCGGTCTTCATGAGGTCGGTCATGATAGCCATTTGAACTGAGAATGCTGCTATCGATCTGATAATGCTCGGTCATCCGATCTCAAGTGCTCGGCCATTTAGTATAAAGTGCTCGGCCTCTTACCGTCAAGTTGTCGGGTCGGCTTTAACGGTCTCGATCAATGGAGTTAACCCTTTTACCCCTGTCGTGTTGTTTAAATAACATAGTGCCCGAAAAACACCATCAACAAGTTAAAACCCAATTTCAGTTACATTTATGTAGAATGATAAATTTAATCCAATAATAGAGCCGTACGAATTAATTATGCAAAAATTTAAACACTAACATTGTTGCGGCGACGGTGGGTGAATGGGAGGTGTGAGATATTTAATGAGGAGACAAAGAAGCATGGATAATTTATTTGTGGCGTATCTACTTATTTCTTTTTCTAAATGGATTGGGGATAGAGACAAGATGATACAAATTAAAATTTTAAAACTAAAAAAAATATGATAAGTAAATATCGAGAGTAACTGTCAACATGTTAAAGTTATAAAGATGCCGTAAAGCTCAATTCGGGTAAGATCAAACCCAATTTTTGAAAATGAATCCGAGACTCGACCTGTTATACTCGGGTCAATTTTTTCGATCCAAAAATAATTTTAAAAATTCTAAATTAGATTATTTTAGGTCGTACCCAACTCTGTATACCCCTAGATAGGTTTATGCTTTAAGCAAAGAAAAAAAAAAGAAATTACCAATACACTACTTCCGAACTGGTGAAAGTAGATATAACCACACTGATTTTTTTGATAATGTCACTGTAACATCTCGAGTAATATATATTTTAACCAATTTAGATTAGATATGAGACAATATCAAAAAAAAAAAAAAGAATAAATAGGGCAAGGGTTTTGAAATATCACATGGATTTTTATTTTTTGGAAGTGTAAAAAACTTTATCCTATTTATCAACCGAAAGCACCAAACAACAAACTAACTTTATTGGCGTGCAAATTTATTTTTCCATTTTTAATAAGGCCATCGTTCAAAATTTCAACTATATATATTTTTTAAATCGTTGGAAACTCCACCGTCAAATCACATCTTCCGGATTTAAACAGAGTAGGTAAAACACTGGCTGTCCCAGACTCTTACAAGAAACGCACTCACTGGATTCGAACTCAGGACTGAGGTCCTGAATCCTACACCACCAAACCACGTCTCTTTGGGACTACAGATCATCATATAGTAATGCCATAATAAATAATTTTGTTTGGAAACGTTGAAAACCTGCCGCTAAACCATCCGACACGGACTTAAGCGTAATAGGTAAAACTCTTGGCTGCTTCATGCTCTTATAAGAAATGCACCTCATAAACTCGAATTCAGGATCTGACAATAAAATCTTAAACCCTTTGCCACCAAGTCAATTTTTTGGAATCGTTGGAAACTCCGCAATCAAACCACC
Organism: Zanthoxylum bungeanum; assembly: GCA_019454045.1. Classification (NCBI taxonomy): domain Eukaryota; kingdom Viridiplantae; phylum Streptophyta; class Magnoliopsida; order Sapindales; family Rutaceae; genus Zanthoxylum; species Zanthoxylum bungeanum. The sequence continues at coordinate 99,639 of SKCR01045066.1, forward strand.
CATTCCGGGCTTAAGTGAAGAAGACTCTTACAAAAAACACACTCATTAGATTCGAACCTAAAATCTCAATATCAGATCATGAACCCTAAACTACTAAACCATACGATACACTAAGCCAAATTTTGCCATAACTAAAATCCTAAGAAGGATGAAAATAAGGAGTTGTCAAGAAACATACCCATTGAGGATTAAAGGCAAGCATCAATGTGGCTTTCATTTTCATGAATGTGATTTTTGTTGGGGTTTTGGATTGGAGGGAGACTTATTATTATTGGCCATGCAATGAAATTGGACTCTGAGCCATGTTCATGAAAATGGGTCCTATTTTGATATTTAAAGATCTTCTGATTTTGACTTATTAGCACCCACCTATGAATATGATATGATTGTGACGGTTCACAGATCCACAATGCAAAAATATGCAAAAAAAAAAAAAAAATTCAAATCACTTATAATAATAATAATAATAATAATAATTATTATTATTATTGTTTGAGATTGAGCGCAATCAATACTTTTGACTATTTCATTATGTGATTTATATAACCACAAACCTTTAAATTTGTTATGGGACATTGCCGGGTACTAGGAGTAAGGATGGATAAAAAAAATAATTGAAATTAAAAAATCGAATTGAATTGAAAAAAATTGAACTAAAGTGATAATTTTTTTTTTAATTTTTAAAAATAATTATTCGATATTTTAATTGAAAAATCGAAGCGAACTGAATTAGAATATTTTTTTGACTAATGAATCGGATTAATTGAATAAATTAGTTTATTGAATTTTTTAAAATCTAATCATCTTATGTTGTTATTTTATAATTATATTTGTAACATTATTTAATTTATTTAGTGTTTAATTCATGAAATAATTATAATTTTTTGCTTTTGTTATTACACTTTCCATTTTCTTACATTTTAAATAATTTAAATAATGATTATATCTTATGAAAAACTTTTATTAATACAATTGTAATGATTATAAGAGTTATAATATAAAAATATAAATATTAGATTTTGTAAATGTTATTAATTTTTTAATTTATTATTATTATTATTAAAAAATTGAAAAAAACCAAATTGTACCGAACCAAATCGACAATAAAAAATAATTATTATTTTTTTTTATAAGAGAACCATATAGTTACATTTAAAAAAAAACGGACCAAACCGTGCCCATCTCCAATGAGAAAGGCATTGTTTTATTAGAAATCGATACATGTTCAATGTTAAAAATTTCAAGTTCGATACCTCGTATCAAGTTCAATAGGATATATACATAAGTAGGATAAGCAAAGATGGAGAAAAGCCGGTAACAAAGAATATATACATTTTGAGGAAACCCCCAATTCAGCAAATACATTCAAGCAAAAGCTTTAGAGAGAAAGCCACTGGGGCTTCTTTTTTTCCAGTTTACTTGTATCTCTACATGACTAGGCTAACCCAAAATGTAAGAACCTCTATAAGATCAGATTAAATACTAACCCTACTAACACGAACGACGAAGATACCAACAAGCCAAAGGGAACATATGATACATATATCGATTACGGAGAGAAAGAGGACATTAAAGTAGCAGTATTAGTTACCTAATCATACTTAAAAGATGTCTCATTTTGTCTCAATGTCATTTGCATACGGTCTTTAGTCTCTTTGCGGCTTGAACAAACCCCACAATGACCTGCAGCTCATCCATTTGCTTCACCCGTAAAAAGAAAAAGAAAACTATGAGGAATTGAAGTTCAAATATAATACAGAAATTCCAAGGACTTAAAAATACGCGGAGTTCTAAAATATTACAATATTATTGTCATATCATTTCATATAAAAGCAAGAATTAGAAATTTTACAAGGGTTTAGAAAGACACTACAGAATTTTGCACATACCTGTGCCTTGAAATGCCTTTGAACAACATCGATTAGTTGCTCCTTTGATGGATTGGGGGTAGCATCCACCTACAACAAATTCAACAAAGTTAGTTCATGAAAAAGTTTCGTTTCAAGGCGGTACATAGAATTCTATGAAATTTGGTTCACGTTACTCACAAGATTGAAGTGTCGCCAATATCTCCATAGTGCAGCCATCTCCAATTTGCTAAGGTCAACCTTCTGGATAGGATAATTCGCGAAAGTTAGGCAAACGATAAGTTACTAAAAGATAATCAATTATTTTTCGTAAAAGGTATAAAAGAGACAAACATAAACAGTGTTTCTAACAGTAATTAATAGTATCTGAGATTATATACCGTGGGTCCACGGGGAGTAGAAACAAATCCCTTCGACTGGGAGTCACAAGAGAGAGACCTGCTCATAGTCTTGTGAGGTGATCCAATTGATTTATTCGTTCTAAGCTTTGTTCTGTGGGACTTTTGAGTGTCATCGGATGCTGGAAAGAAATAGAACAAGCAAGAATAAAAAAAGGAGCAGTGGGGCTGATTAAAAGATAAAGAAGTGAGACAGAAAAGCTTTCTGCAATAGTTAAAAGCAAAAGGTGAACACAATGGATCCTATGTAACAACCTCAACCACAACCACTTTTCTCGTAGAGAATAAATAAACAGTTCCAAACCTACAATTTCAAGCATTTCAATGGTTCTAAAATTTAATTAATAACACCTCTAGTCAAGAAAATTTGAAGGAAATAACACTTTTGAGTGATAGATGAGACTGAAAAAATGATAAACAAGCAAAAATTTGCAAAGGCAGATGAATCCTAGAAAATAAAAATAACTCATATGGGTAAAATGTAGGAAACTAATAATCCAAGTAGCAACTCACTCATATCTGAAATATTCCATGGAATGTTGTCGAATTCAATGTCATCATCTTCCTCATTACCAGTAGGAGCTTCAATCACACTTAGGGCATTCCTTTGTAGCTTCACTTCTATGCCATTGGTAAGAACCTGTGATTTTGTTAATTGGGAAACGAAGTTCATAAGCACAATCCCATGAAATGTCCAGTCAAATGAGCAAAAAAACATTGAAATTTCAGAGCATCATGTGAGAAAGGGAAGGGCGATAAAGGATGAAGTCCCACTTTTATTCAATTAATCATATAATTTCACATTGATATCAAGCGAGTCATTTGATCGACTAGCTAAACCAGAGATAACAAACACAGAAACACTAAGAAATGTTTTCATTACATGAAATAAATCAAACATGTCTTCCCAAGAAAGAAGACCCAACCATAACAAAAGGCAAGAAAAATGACTGCTTTATTATTATTATTATTGTCTTTTAAAAGAAAATTACAAAAGCAAAGTGATGATGAAAATAAAGTTGATTGCTAACAAAAATGCAAAATCTGATTGAACATTGACAAACCAAATAAAATAGTACACTGATTCTTGATAAAATGAAGATCCAGAGGGGAACTTAGAAGAACATTCAAATAATTAATGGTGCAAACTGTAAAGAAATTACATTGAAATTAAGATGTAAATTAGGAGATGACCATCTAAAATCAATTCAACCACCTTCTTGCTACACAACCCAACATGCAAAACAGCAAAGGGAACACAATGCAAAGGCAAATTTCTAATTAATCAAATAATTATAAAACCTTAATCCATTCAAGCTCAAAAACAAGAATTATGATTTTATTTTATTTTTTTGAAAAAAAAAAAGCAGTAAATAAACACACAACAGTCAGAAATCAATACCAGAAAGTCAAAAAACAATCAGAGATTACTCAGAAACTATAAAAAAATCTAGATCCATTGATTAAAACAAACATGCAATCATAACCCATGTCCCAAACTTTGAAATTATAACTGAAAATACATAAAGAACACTTGAAATGAAGCAAAATCATATTGAAGAACCCATAATTTTCATACTAATTACAAAAAAAAAAAGCCTTTTATTATTGGAAAACTAATTACATTGGTAATATTAACCATACTTTTAATTATCATTCAACAAAATAAGCAAAGAAATAAAATAAAATGAAAGCTAAAAATCAAATAAGAGCATAAAATTAAATCATACTATAACAAATATAAACTCAAGAACACCAAAATTGTTTTGCATTTTCAGAAATTAATCATCTTTAGCTTTAAATACAAAATTCAAACTTCAACAAAAATCCATTAATTCACTGTAAATGAAAAAAAGAAAAGAAAATTTAAATTAAAACCAAAATCACCAAATACCCAAATGAAGAAACAATAATTACCAGCCAATGCCAGCCGCCAAGGCCAACGGCCTTCTTGACAACACCCTGAAGGCCAACAAGCACCGATTTGGTGCGGTTATTTCCGGTAACCACAACCTTAGTGTGACGTGGCAACACAGAAAGCTCTTCTTCACTGCTGTCTCCACAGCTCTGTAACTGTGAAAATCCACCATTCACTGAACTCTCCATTGTTTCAAGCATTGGCTCTGTTTTAACATAAAAAAAAAAATCCCCAAAATTCACTTTAAAAAAAAAAACAATTTATAAGTCAAAATTGTATTTAAATTGAAGATCACGCATTGCTGAGTTTAAATGTGGAGTTTTTGAAACAAAAATTGAGATGAATTTTGAGAAATTGGATTTTTTTTTTTTTTTTTTGGGAGAGAGAGAAAATAAAGAGAGCGAGTGTTTGTGAGAAGATAGAGAGAGAAATGTGGTCTTGTCTTGTTTATTGGGTTGTGTTACTGTGGATACCTACTAGAAGAACCAACCAATAGAATCGAGCCACGTAAGGACGGGTGGTCTCGTTAATCATGCGAGAGTAGTTTAAGCTGACGTTTGCGGTTTTGTGTTACCATGGGTTGACCGTTTGACTCTACTGGAAATGGGGTTGTGGGTGTGGTGAAATGACGATCACGCCCTTCGTCTGTTCTCGTATTTTGAAATTTTAAAATGGATAATGTCTTTTAGTTTTAGGTCCTAATGTTTTTCATGATCACCTATTAAAATATAAGGATGCCTTAAATTAGTATCAAAAAATAATATCATGATATTATAATTTTATTAGTATTAATGTTAGTTTTAAAAAATACGTTTAATGAAGCGTTTTAATACTAGCGAAACGCTCTACCAAACGGAGCATAAGTTTATAATTTTTCTATAATTACTCATTAAATTCATATTATCTACAATCGATCAAAATCAGAGATCCAATAATGAACCGTATGAGATTTAAAATGAAAAACCAATACAAAATCAATTTTTTTGTCGCAATTTTAGACTAATTTGTCATTCCGATTCAAAAAATTGATTAAGAATCGAGATAATTTTTCTATTTCGAATCATAATCAAAATGAGATCATGACTGTAAGAGACGTCTCGATTGTCATCCATACCATTGTTCTAATAATAATAGTAAATAATGTAACAACAACCCTTTATTATTGTAACAACAACCCTTCAGGTGGGTTCACGGGCGCGACCTCCGTCGATGTTGTCTTATCCGACATGAAATACCCACTCAGACATACGTTTGTCTATATAAGAGATACACTTTATAATAATTTTAGACGATATTTTTTAATGATATTTTAATGATATTACTACTTCAAATAATTGTATATTTTAATATCTTTTAAAAATATATAAATGCTTAAACCTTAAAGTATGAATGTGACCTCGAAACTCTCATACACTTCAATATAATATACCCAAGAAAAAGTAAAAATTTTAGCGCTTTTATTTTCCCACTTGATTTTCCCGCCACTTCTCAGGAACGTGAACCGTTGATTTAGGATTATGGATGTTACAGCCGTAGGATTGGTTAGTACACAGAACGGTCGTTGGATTGAAAGTCAAAGCAGGCTGGTGTAAAAGCAAATATAATAAGATAGAAAGTAGGGGTGTTCGCGGTGCGGTTCGGGGCGGTTTTTTCGTTTTTTATTTCAAATCGTGTGGGTTGGCGGTTTGGGAAATTAGAAAAAGAAACCGCAAATTTGATAAGGAAGACCGCTGCGGTTTGGGTTGGCAGTTTAACGGTTTGGGCGGTTCGGGTCGGCGGTTTGGATTATAAATTTTTTAAGAAAATTTTGAGTGTTTTCACATTATATTTGAAGAAAAAATTACATAATTTTCATTTATTAATTACATATTGTTATATGATCATTAAATATCTTAATTTTCATAGTTAAAGAAGAAGAAAAATATAAAATAATATTTAATTTGAACGCGGGTCTGCGGTTTAGGCGGTTCGGGTCGCGGTTCGAGTCAAAATTTACGGTTTGGGCGGTTCGCGGTTTGACATGGGTCAAAACCGCACACTGAACCGAAATTTGCGGTTCGATTCGGTGGGGTTCAAAATCATTTTTAATATTTTTTCAAACTGCGCGGTTCGGTTCGGTGCGGTGCGGTTCGCGGTTTAACCCGAAATTGTGTTCACCCCTAATAGAAAGTGATGTAATTTGAATCCTTCCCATTTTAAAATGATGCAATTTCAAATTGCATAATTTTATACAACATAAACATTTGAATGAATTGATCATATTCGGATACCCTAGTGTAAAAGCAAATATAATAAAAAAGCATAATTATAATCATTTTTATATTATTAATTTTTCACCCTTGTAAAAATATATAATTTTTCATTTAAAATTGCTTCATTTTCTATCTTATAAAAAATGATCGATTTTCCTCCTTAAAAAAAAAAAAAAAACCAATATATTTTTAAAATTTTGAGTGAAAAAATAATAAAGTAAAAAGTGATAATTATTTCGAACTTTCGCTGCTTATACGATAGAAAACGGATAATCTTCCTAAATTTAATACGTCTTAAGCAGTTTATCTTCTCAATTAATCTAAACCGTCCATATTTTTAAATTGATTTATAGTTTGAATAATTGGTGTTTGATACACAGCGTTGACTATTGTCAACCATGGAGTTGTTAAGTATAAAATTATGTATGTAATTAAACAATTATGTTGTATTTGTTGCTAATTAAATATCAATATCATTTTGTTTTTATGTGGCAACCAGTGTAAAAGTTGTTCTCTGTCAATTACATTACAAATTCCACTTAGAAGTTTCTATAAAATTGGTGGGAAAGAAGGAGAAATAATATTTAATGTTTGATATTTGATATTTTGTGTATAAATAAATAAAGTACACTGAGTGAATCCAACATGGGTAAGATGACAATACTAGTATATTTACATAGGGGTGTTTACGGTGCGGTTCGGGTCGATTTTTTCATTTTTCACTTCAAACCGCGCGGGTTGGCGGTTTGGGAAATTAGAAACCGAAACCGTAAATTTGATAAGGAAAACCGCGACGGTTCGGGTTGGCGGTTTAGCGGTTTGGGCGGTTCGAGTCGGCGGTTTAGATTATAATTTTTTAAAGGAAATTTTGTGGGTTTTCACATAATAATTGAAGAGAAAATTTACCTAATTTTCATTTATACATTGCATATTGTCATATGATCATTAAATATCTTAAATTTCATGGTTAAAAAAAGAAAAAAAATATAAAATAATAACTAATTTGAACGCGGGTTGGCGGTTTAGGCGGTTCGGGTCGTGGTTTGAGTCAAAATTTACAGTTTGGGCGGTTCGGGTCGCTGTTGGGTCAAAACCGCACACCGACCCGAAATTTGCGGTTCGGTTCCGATTGACCCGAAATTATTTTTAATTTTTTTTCAAACCGCGTGGTGCGGTTCGGGTCGGGTTGCGGTTTGACCCGAAACCGTGATCACCCCTATATTTACAAAATAAAAAGATAATGAAACTAGAGATGGTAATTTGGTATGATATTTTGGATATACGTTAATATCTATCTAAAATAATCGATGTCCGCGGTTTAGTAGATATATATTATGTATTTGTAATAGATATTGGATGATTTATGGATATCAATACTGGATATTAGATATCTATCTAATTACTAAAGATGACATACTGTAATTTACTTGTATTGAAATTGATTTTCAAAATTGTATTGAATTACTGATTTTGTGTTAATTGTAGCCTTACATGTGATAATTGTATTGAAATTGATCTTTTAAAATGTGTTGAATAAATTTGTATTAAATGAACCATATGTATCAGATTTCATACATACGTTAATAGATTTCTAATTTTTCTAATTTTGTAGATATTTTAGACAAATATAAATATCAGCATTGTGGATAATTGTGGATACGGCTACCGACTACGAAAAATTTATCAATATAAATAAGTTAGGAATCTCCTTTTGTTACATGATTTTTTATTGACCATTCTGGTTAGGGCAAAGGGCAACAGGCAGGCAAGGATCCCTCATAAGATAGGATAAGCTAAATTGGACAAGATATTGGGTTCCACCACTTAACAAACTTTTATGTCTTAGCTCATTTCTTTCGTGGTAAAGATTTGTTTGTTCATTATAATGTGAAATCATTACCACTGCTAATCATTAGCCACCATCACTGCAATTTTTGAGCCATGGTTCCATGTTATGTCATTCACATCAATCTTAACAAATAACCCATCGTTCCATGTTATCTTTAAAGGTTAAAGTCATTACGTTCTATTATAAACTTAAGGAATCTTAAGATTTGAATCTAATTAGGACGAAACCTAATAAAATAAAATCCTAACACTGTGCATTCCTCATAATTGATCAAATTATAAACCATTACGGACCAATATGAATGTCTCACCCCTTCTATTGTAGGTGAATACAGAATCGAAAACAAATATCCAATATACAAAACTAATGGATACTAAATTGCAATTACCATTTGCTGCTATGTAGTAAAATTGTATTTTCATGCTTAAATGTACAGAGTTATTGTTTCGTTTACATTAATTATATAATTTTGGTTTCTTGGACTTTGTTTCAAATTAATGAATTAAGAGAACGATGACGTTTAATCTCTTGAGTTATTTTCAGAACATGTTTAGATGCTCCCTTGTGAAGTAGCATGAGCTAACTAATAGATGAGGCAGTCACATGGGCCTCAACATAAATTAGGTAAATGGTCAATTCAGGTTTCCCGGTTTCTTTTTTTTAAAAAAAATTATTTGGTTGTTGTTTCGTTGGGGTTATTTAGGTAAAAGTACAATGCGGCAGCAACTGACCAAGTAGCTGAAGCTCCTCTTTCATAAATTGAAATAAAACTCATCCATCAAAATATAAGAATAAAGATTCTAGCTAATAACTAATGCATAAAACTCTCGTTACAAATTATCACTAAAATCAAAAGATGTTTAATAAATACATCATACATATAAATCAGACCATTATGATGTTTACAGCATGAAAAATACCCAATTTATATCCCTCTATCCATACATTTTTTTGGAAACGTCAGAAATTGAGCAGGTAAAATCCCCGACTGTTCCAACTTCTTACAAGAAATGCACCCCGTAGACTAGAACTCAAGACCTGACAACCAAAACATAGGCCATTTGCCACCAAACCAGACTCATTGGAGGCTCTATCCTTGCATTTGTAAGAAAGTAACCCAGTTTCATTTTCTATTGTACTTATCAGTTTCCAAATCTCCTAGACTGTACTCACAATATTGAATATTCATACCTATTTTTACATACATCAATCGACTTTAAACATAAACGTTACATCTATGATACCTGGCTTTGCAAATGGTGAAACAATTTTGGTCAGCGTGAGCTTCACTGCCATAGATACGATGGTCATATACTGATATCTTGTTACCATACATGTGAAGTGAAAAGAGACTTTAAAATGGCATGAAGCAGAAATACTTCCTTTTAAGCTTCTTCATTCTGCCAACAATAGCCTTCTTTTCCCCATTTTGAAGTGATGTGTGGTCCTGAGATGATGATGTCAGGTTACGAGTATTCGATGATGGACCTTCATCCCCATAATTTGCTTCCTGGCGTTGGATTTCTTGTTTCAAAACCTTAGAATCTAGAGCTCCATTCACCGTGGCTGAAACAGGCATAATTACTTCTGTCTCTGGCTTGCTTCTTTCAATGTTAACAAGAGATCCTGCTAGCAAATTAAATATTACAGTATCTTTCCATGCATAGACATTCAATATGACAAATTAAACACCGTTAAATAAAAGTTCAGTAAAGACTACACCCTTCTATTGCTATATCAACAAAGTAACCTCGTCAAGTTAATTAAATATTCCTATGAAATTACAAAATGGATATACCTGGAGACATAACCACATTGTTTGGCGTGTGGGATGTAGAGAAACTATACTTATATCCTGCATTTTCCGGAACTACTCCTTCGGTTTTCTTAGGTTCTAGTTCTTGCAACAAAGCATATGGATCAAAATATTCATCCGATGACAAGGTCATGCAACTTGAATTGTCAGAACTCGAAGAAGGTGATACCGGTTGATCGAGATCCCGCAACTCCAAGAAGTCATCATCAGAAAAATTATCAGTATCAGGCAGGTTATCCTCAGGATGGTTAATTGGTCTCTCAATAACAGCCAAAGTTCTTGTCTCATTGTCATCAATCACCTGCAAAATGCTACTGCCCTCAACACACTATAAGGATGTCCCCACCCCTCAGTCGCAGCCACAAAAACAAACAAACAAATAAACCATAACGAGAACAGGAAGTCTTCCTACAACTAACTAATAGAATATTACAGACAACACTGATTATCACTAAAATGTTGCCTTCCAGTTGTATAATTATCATGTCCTCACTGTAGAAGACCTAAAATAGACAGACAACATCGATGTGATCGCTTGAGAACCTTAGCTGATTCTTTTTCTTCTTTTTGATTCAAGTGCCAAATGGTCAAAATTTTAAATTATAGCCAACCAAGAAAAGGTTTGTTAAGTTAGCTGTGATTTTTAATAATTGGAATTTAGAACTCACCCTCCAGTTACACAATAATCCCTGATCAAGAATTCCATGTGAAGTCAAACAGTAAAAAGTGATGGTTTGGTGCCACCATTAAAAGAAAATACCTGAACAAATTACTGAACGTCTAAAATGAGTCTTAAGAAATCAGTTGGGCATCAAATCATGAGTCAATGTCAAAAGGTTAAATGAACATCAATGAAGACCAAAAAAAAGTTTAAATGCAAAATCCACTGAAGGAGACAGAAATAAAGGCCAGAATGCTGAGGTTGACATACCCTGCGCCTGCTAGTTGAACCATGTTTTGTATCATCCTTAGCTTTCTCAATACTTGATTGCGTTGAATAACTGTGAGTTTCACTGGAATTATTGGCACCAAGTATTTTCTGCTGCATGTTAGGACTTTGTTTACCACTCAAAAATACTCGGCATAGTGAGCTGGAATCCTGCATATTGTCCAACCATACCCGCAGTTCACTAGCAAGTGCAATTAAGAATAACAAATAAGCATAACAATGAATAAGTATATAGGGCGAGCAGAATACCTCCTTTTTGTCCTCAAACAGTCTCTTCTGAGTTATTCTGAACTCTTGCATTACCCAATCCGTTTTACGTTCATGAGGAACTTGACCTTCATAAAATTCAAGAATAGTTCTCCAGCCAATGACGAAAGAGTTTGAGAATATTTCGCGTGCCTCCTCTTTAGACTTCCATCGTCCATGCTGTGCACTTCTTTTCTCCTTGGAGCAAACCAGGTACCAAACTCCATCTGGAAAATTACAATTGTTTAATTAATTCATAAAGGGTTGGTGTTATCAAGTCAGGCTGACCCTCACATGTTATAATTTAAGTTGGATACATTTGTGTGAATCCCATACTGGAAGAGAGTTAGACAGGTGAAGAACTACTAGGAACTAACTCATTACCCGACAGCTTTATTTTTTTGTTTTTAGGTGGTGCAGAAACCTATATGCGTAAGGCCCTGAAACAACTACTTGGTCTTCCAGCCATGCTAATAAATTGGATTAGCTCAAATGAATCAATTGGGCACAAGTTAGATGAGAGAATTGAGACTTGCAACCTTCTTTTTGTTGGGTGATATAATAAAGGAGTCAGTGAAGGACTTGTAAACAATGTGTTTGATAACATTAGTTGTGCCTAAACTAAGATCATCTTATCATCTGCTCAATAATTTATATGTTGAATCATAAGAAATAAAGCACTACTTTTCATCATTCTTCTAAAAGCCATGGTGGTGTTTCTGAAATTTGACACTAAAAAGAGTACATGATAATTGCTTTGATCTGGCAAACACAAGCTATTGTTACTAGCATAAGCTTCCAATCCTACTAAATATAACACTTCTTAAATTGTAACATGTTGTGGAATGATGTTAATTGATTTGAACAAACAAATGTTTATAATCTAATAAATTTAAAAAAAAAAAAAAACAAAACAAAACAGCAGGACTTACCAGGTAAATTTGAGGGCATATAGTCGTAAGGATTAACATCTTTGATCACATTACATGGAAGAGGGCATCCCCTGATCATTCTCTCCAAAGAACCAAAGAGATTCTCATCATTAGAAGCAAAATCAACATCTATGGTGGGTACGGAAGCCGTGGGAGGACACATGGCAGGCCAATTCAAGAAGGGAATTGATGCTGCAACCAAATTCCATTTCCAGTCAGTAGTATATAAGAAGTAAATAAAGCAGTAACTAACTAAAAAAATGTATATAAAACTGATGTTCTCAAACATCAACTATCAAGTTCTTAATTATTTTTCCCAAATCTTAAAATTGTAATAATTCCAGTAATTTCATAGAACTTAAGACGGAAATTAAGTTCTGAATATTATGGCTCCAAAATATAATTCAGACACTAATGAGACAGATATTTCACTCAAGCACTCAAAATAGGGCCTCAAGTCTCAACATAATGGTCATACACAGTGGGGAAGGTCCTAATATATGCATCAGTTTACAGAGAAGCTGTTTCCACACTATCCAGGGTTCGAAACCGTGATCAAGAACATAACAAATTAACACTTAGATCATCGCGATAAGCACACAAAACAGGGCCTCAACATACAAATAGAATTTCTAAACTTTACTCTCTTTATTATTATTATTATTATTATTATTATTATTATTTTTCCAGGAATCGCAAGTATTTTTATTAATCCGTTTCGCAAAAGCAAAACTCACCATCAAGTTTAAGGAAAACAAACAAGTTAAAGACAAACACAAGCATCACGGAGTTATTTTGTTTGGTTTCCAAGAAAATACTGGAAAATAAAAGAAACCACAAGAATCGATCCACTTTAGGAACTAAGAAAAACAAAATTCACCCCTAAATTAGTTGACATGAGCTTTTTCGTTTCATCAACCAAGTCGATATTATCAGCTTTAGCTAACATATAATTCGATTTAAACAAAAAAAAGAAAAAAAAAAGAATTACGGAATTAATAAAAATTTAAAACATAAATTTAACCTTTTTGAGAGAAGCAGAAGCAGAAGCAGAAGCTCAGAAGCGATTGCTTAGCTTCTAATCGTTTCAGTCGTCAAATGAGAGGAGGCTAATGCTATATTCTATTTATACTACTACTAACTGGCTGGGAACTGGAGAGTGGGACTGGGAAGTAATTTGCTAACTATGGTTAATTATTTGCTTTACCACGTGGTGTTTACAAGTTGCCTTAGTTAGTACTTTTGAAGGAAGCTATTCGCTAATGCGGGCGGGGCCCTTCCTACTGAAAATTTCCTCATTTCCATTATCTCGTGAAAATCTCAACATATAATTTTAATATGATGTCCGAAATGATTATGCTTCATAAATGATAATAATAATAATAATAAAAAAATGGCTCAAATTTAGGAAGATTTTTTTTTTTTTTTTTGAAACAATGGAAATCCCGCCACCAAACCACCAATTCTGGGCTGCGGCGCAGGTAAAACCATCGGCTGTCCCAGGCTCTTACAAGAAGTGCACCCCTGGATTCGAACCCAGAACCTCAAGGTGAGATCATGTACCCTACACCACCAAGCCACACCCCTTGGAAGATATTAGGAAGATATTTCACCCTAAATCTAATTTTTTTTTTTTATTCAAAAAAATTAATCTTAATCGAAATTTCGAACCGTTTACTTCATTATTCGGAATAATTTTTTATTCCGATTAAAAAAATTAGTATGAAAATTGAGATAATTTTTAACTTTTTATAATCCAGTCTCGATCCTAGAGATGGTCATTGCAAGAACCGACACATAAATTTCATTTTTTGTATATAATATTATTTATATATTTTTTATCGTTTATCAGTATGAACCTTATTTTAAGAATTCAACTAGCGTCATATGAAATTTAAGACAACTCAAAGCTATCGTTGTCCGATATCATCCTAATTATTTGCATCAAGATTACCTCAAATATATAAAAAAAAAATTTAATAATCATTACAATAAAAAAAAAAAAAAAAAATCTTTTTTTTTTAATCGATAAGAACCACATATTTTTGGAAATTTTATGAAACCTTCTTATTTTTTTAATCATCACTCCAGATTTTGAAATTTACACGTCAAAATTATGGATTCAATTTGGGTCACCATAGAAGAACGAGAATGAGATAACTAAAAATAAGTCAAAAGAACGAGCGAGTTGTTTGAAAAAATCAGTCAAAATATCAACTATTATCAAGTAGCCGACGCAACCAATAGAAGCAGCCGAGGACGTCGTACTCAACACTCACAAGGTCGAATGTTCTGGAATAAGGAAATAACAAATAATAACAAGGATTATTGTCATTACATTATTTTATAAATTGAAAAATAATAAATAAATATAAGAATTTTTGAAATATAATATTCAATTCATATATTTTACTACAAAGTCTTTTATTTTATTATTATATATATATTTTTTAAAAATCTTATATTTTATTATTATATTATAAATTCCCATTCAGTAGGAAAATCCCTAACATTTGTTTTTAATTTTTAAACTTTTCTATTTTCAATTTATTCAATGAGTTGCAGCTGGGGATGGCCGTGGGTAGGGTATGGTGCGGGTTTTCCAATACCAAATCCGCACCCGCATATGTAAATAAATTACCAAACCCGCATCATACTCGTTGCAGGTTTTAATTTTCATTACCAAACTCGCATTGATACCTAACAGATTTTTTACGGGTTTTTAAAATATTGAATTACTTTGTGTTCTTAATAATATAATTTTTTTATTAAATAATTTATTTTTAATGGCTAGCTGTAGTTTTCACATTTGTTTTTCATTTGACATATACAACATGCAATGTATGTATATACAGTACATAGATAACATAATGTATGAAAGACTCAGTACCATATGTTTATTTTTTCATATAAACATAATTAAAACGAGTTCTTCCCTTCATAATTATAATGATCTAAGTTAGCCAACTCAATCGACAATAAGTTAAAAAATAATCACTAACATTTGGTCAGATTTTTTATGCTAAGTGTAATGAAAGTGATGCTTATAAGGCTCAAATGGTGTAAGTGTAATGAAGAAGCATGAAAGCTATTGAAGTTGCAGCAAACACTAGCTTATTTTGATGCTCTCCCGTTTCTGATCATGTGAACTTAATCCAAATTTTTGTATTATAATTTTATTAACAAGTGTGATTAAAAAAAAAACAATAATAGTCATGCAAAAAATCTTCAGTTGGGCAGGTTGCGGGCTGCGGCTGAGTGAGAGTGTGGAACTGTGGATTAGTGTTTTCGGTTTAGGTTTTGTTAGTTGTTTTTATATGAAAGTTTTTTTTTATTGTCCTAAAAATATTAATTAATAAAAAATAATATTGCGGGTATGTGGATACCCGCATTTTTTTTTAAATACCAAACCCGCATCGTACTCGCAACGGGTTCTGCTTTAAATTACCAAATCCGCACCGCACCCACTAACATATTTACCAAATCCTACCCATTGCGGACGGATTTTTGCGGGTAAAATTGCCATCCCTAGTTGTAGCTAGCATTTGTATGGTTTTTTTGTTTTCTTATTCTTTGTATTATTAATTTTATGAAAAAAAATCCTCCAAGGACTTGTTTTCTTATACATTGCATACCCAAAAATAAATAAATAAATAAATAAAATGTTGGTTTTTTGTTTTCTTATTCTTTGTATTATCATCAATGCTGTTCAGCTTTTTGTTTAGGACCAAAACTCTTGCTTTTGAATTTCTTATGGCATGACTCTCACTCAAAGCTCGACCAATTGATTCCTAAATTTTCACTTTATAAATAATTCCACACAGCACAGTTCCATGTGTCAATGCTGCAACCAAACCACTCATTCTGGGCCGCGGCACAGGTAAAACCACCGATTGTCCCAGGTTCTTACAAGAAGTGCACCCCCTGAATTCGAACCCAAAACCTCAAAGTGAGATCATGAACCCTACACCACCAAGCCACACAAGGCTGCTTCAAATGATCTTGCAAACGCTTTTGAGCTTGATTTGATAATCAAATATTTAAAATTAAATAAATGGAAGGTCAACAATTAAATTAAAACTTTTTATAAGATGCATTCACCTCTCACCATCAACCGTGGAAAAAAAAAATTAATAATAAGAAAACGGGATTAAATAAGCAAATGATTCATGATTTATAATACACATAATCCCCCCATAACAACAGTTTGACCCATGCATTCACACATTACTTTTCATATTTACTTCATTTTTAATCAACAATGCGGCTGCATTTTTTTTTTTTTTTTTTGGAAATATTGAAAAATCTACTGCAAAATCACTCAATCTAAGAGTAGATAAAACTCTTGGTTATCTCAGGCTCTTATAAGAAGAACATTCCCTGAATTCGAATCTAGAACTTGACAACCAAATCTCAACCCTTATACCAAGAAGCGACACTCCTCGGAGACAAACAATGTAACAACATGGCATATAGGTTTTGTCAATTGGCAGCATTCTTAGGACTAACTATACTCAAATGTGTAATTGAGATCTAAAACTAAATTCATAAATAAATAATCAATAAATAATAGTGAGCACCGATAACCGCTCAAGTTAGTGGAGTCATTACTGAGACAAACCATGAGAGGAATGTGAGTTTAAGTTGTTCTCTCAAGTACTCAAACGAACAAATAGCCTAGGGAATTACAAAAAAAAAAGGCACTTTCATTCGCAGATGGACATTGTTAAATTCCTGCAAAGGTAAGCCACTGTTGGAAAATGCTTATTCATAAGCATTTTGAGGCACAATTTCAAGCATGGTCCACTTCGTGTTAGTGGTTGTTATTGAATGATTCGGATACTCCTCCGTGAGTAGTTCGAAATGGTATATTCATATGCTTAAAATGGTGCTTGGGTGAATGATAAATTGTTGCTCAAAGTTCACCCATTGGTGTTGGAAAATAAAGAAAAGTAAGCTTGTCCCATATGAGAAAGCTATAGAGGGAATATTATGTATATATGATTGCTCATATGTAGATTGGGGGGGGGGGTGCAAATCAAATCCGAATCAAGCTTGGCTTGTGTGCACCTGCGTACACGAATGCCGGACCAAAATGTGCAGGCCCGGCCCAACCGAATTTTTACTTGTCTCTTTATTTTCCCAAGCCTTTTAAAGTTCCATAACAGTTGAATTAATGATATTAATCAACTTGGTGGTTACAAGCAATGGAAGGTCTCCCACTCATGTGATTAATTGACATGTTAATTTCCTTTATTTGAAGTGTGATTTCCGTTTTTGGGGATACATAACACAAAAATACAGTTCACAAGACAGGGTCGTTTTTCTTTGTTTTTCATCTTATTTGGGAAGAGTTCAAACGCTTTAGAGGTTCGTTGGATACGAGTTCGGTGGTGCCCTTACTCGTACGGTTTTTCGTTGTATCCTGGGAAACAATCGTCTCGTGTTCTACTGCACCTACGGTGGGAGGCGAATTTGTTTTAAGGAAATTGTTGGCATCAACAAGCCTCGAATTTCTCTCTGTTTCGTTCGATACTGCACAGCCTCCGTTCTGAATTGTTCCTTTCGCTAGTTCATAATTGCTCAGTTGTATTCGCTCTTTTAGCTTTGTTATTTTCATTATTGTTGCTTAGTTATTACCGATACTTTATTGTACCATCCGTGTTCTGTTTTACTGTTGTTTATTGTCCTTTGTAAGAACACAGTAACAAATTATTTGTATTAGCCACAGCCACCATTTGACAAGGTTTATTGTTTGGCTTTTTTTCCGGATTCCTGCAAATTTAAGTGTGAATGTCAATGTAGCAGTACATAATTATACCGTCTTTATGTCCCAGTTATCAGGGAAAACAGTTATTCTCTTAACAATTTCTCGCATTAGTTCCATTGATATTTTCTTATACAATAATTTTTATGGTTCAAATTGTAGGATTATTATTATTATTATTATTATTTTAGAATCGTTGGAAATTTCGCCGTCAAACTATCCATTCCGGACTTAAGTGGAACAGATAAAACCTCCGGCTCTCACAGACTCTTATAAAAAAACGCACTCTTTGAATTCGAACTCAGGACCTGAAGGTGAGATCCTGAGACATCAAGTAACGCATTAATAGATGGTAGGTATCACAATAAGTCAATAATCTTCATTTAGTCCAGCAAAGCTTTACTTGGTCTATGTAATCATGATGATCTGTTCACTGTGAATACAGATGCATTTGATTCTGAATGGGTGAAAGCATTCAAAGGATACATTGAGAATCTATAGTCAAATTTACTCTAAATCTAACTCTTCAAACTAAAGCATTATTCTATTCAATTTGATGTTGATGGCGATTTTTCATCTCGAAGAAGTTATAATCCCAAGGAATGGTAAGTTGGGTATTGTATTTGACCAGGATAATGAAGATGGCCCAAAGAGGCTGAAGTCAGATAAGGGGCTCGAGTCCATTGTGCGATAGTCTTATAGAGAGTAGAACCGGCTGATGAAGAGGGGTAAGAATACCGACCCGACCTATAAAATGACTGAATTTGGAAATAGGGTAGTTGCAGAAGCCAACCTTAGGGGGTCATGCCTTACGACCTGATCTAGTTGAAGAAGTTGGAAGTTGGTCATACATTCACCTCGGCCTACCGATCCGAGGATCAGAGCGGAGACATAATATTATGCATTCGAGAGCATATGACGTATGCCCTACATGAAAGTTTTAGCTTCAAGAAGAACCGATGTGACGAGAGTAAGTCGGTGACTTTCCCTATGAAGAGACTTGACAGACGGAACAGTGCAGAGGTTGTTGAATGACAAGCTGTCACGTTGGCAGAACATGTGACAGTGGACAAAAGGTTGTAATGATGGACTTCTGCTGGTAAAGAGTGGTTGAATCAGAGGTCAGAGCTACTGTTTGCAGAATGGTTGGGGAAAAGAAGTATGGGCAACAATGTCAGAATGACATGGGCTAACGTCGTGGGTTAGCAGAATAGTAGATTTAGAAGTTTATATAAAGGAATCGAAAACCCAATTTCAAGGGTTGACTTTTTTGTTAGCAATCTTGTAATTTCACTTGTAAAGAGAGACTTGAAAACTTTGTGATAGAGACATAAATAGGTTGGTTTTGACCGAACAAGTAATAAAATTTCCCATTTTTACTCTCATGGACGTAGATTGGAGTCACACTCCGTCGAACCACGTTATTTTTTGTTTTCTCTATGATTTTCTGTATGCTTGCTAAGTTTGTTTTGTTTCTCAATTAACCAAACAAAATCATTATTTGAGAGAGATTTATTCGATGGATTGAATTCCCAGATCACATTTGAAATGAAAAACAACCATCAACAGATTTAGTTTTAAAGCTATTCATCATGATGGAGGAAATGTTATTGGGTAAAAATTCATTAACAAAGAAGCTTTTCATTTTTATGGCCATTTTTATTCTTTTCAAGATCTAATCTCATGTTTTTTAGGAATATATTCATTCTGTAATCATTCCAACAACTTTGATGATCAAAAGGGTGTAAAAGAAACTTTTTTTATTTGTCTTTAGTTTAATTTTTTGCTATAAAATTTGGTCCTTTAGCTGAAATGATAATTGTGTTTGAAAAAGATAACTGGTGAAACAAGTGGAGAAGTAAGACAAGTAGCTGACATGCACAAAGGAAAAGCTGAAATGGCCCGCCACCCTGATTGCTTCATTGCTTTTCCAGGGTCCATCTGCTCCCTTTTGTGAAATCAAAATCCAATTCCACCCAAATATAAATTTTTTTTTTTTGAAACGATGGAAACCCCGCCACCAAACCACCCATTTTGGGCCGCGGCGCAGGTAAAACCACCGGCTGTCACAGACTCTAATCACCATAGCACATTTGATGTCGTTACTTATATGAGATACCTAAATCAGGAGAAAATCTATAATATAACGGAGATAATATATCATCCGTATAATAATCTATTAATCCATTATTATGAGTGTTAAAATGTTTAAAAAAACAACTAAAAATATGAGTATTAAATCATGAGAAATACAAACGAGTTACGAGTACCCTAAGGGCATTATTTAATAATCCATTTAAGGAAAATTTTGATAGGAAAAAGTGAAAAATTAATTAATGTTTTGACAGTTTTTTTTCATTTTCCATAAAAGAGATTTCAAAATTTTCATAAAATGAATTCTTAATGAGTGCCCTAAGAATACTCGTTAGCATGACCTTCAAATCATACATATCATTTACTAATTTGCTAATAATACCATTTGACCTATACCTTTATTGTATCAAAGAATTACTCCTAAACTCCACAAGATCCGTTGTCAGAAAATCTAGAATTGACAAACCTCAAAATCACAATTCAGCCATTAAAAAATAAACAACAAAATTAACATATGAATATGAAAATCAAACCAAAATTATCTGGGTAAATTGTTTACAACAATAGATATTAAAAAAAATAAAAAATAAAAAAATGAAAGGATAATGAGGACGAATTTGCTTACCGGGTATAACAGGAAATTGCATCTATTTGTTTTGATAACTTTGATGAACAAATGCTGAAACAACAATTGGGTCTTTTTTGGTCGGTTGCTTGATTGTAATCAAATCTCATATTTTATTTCCTATATTAACCAATGGATCATGTAATTAGAGGCATATTTTATTTAAGTGTGTGCATTTTGTAATATCTAGATACATCAATTCATCACCATCATCAATGCATCAACATCCGAGATAACTCTAGGTCCGTTTGAAAATGGTGTAAGATTACAAACAAACTTTAGGTGAATCGATATTCCTTCATTGACAATTGAGTCTTGTATTTGGCTATAAATTAGGAGCTTATTTGAGAGCTCATATCACCCCAAAAACATTAAGTTTCAAGAGAGAAAGCTTACAGAGTGTGTAGAAGTGAGATTTTTTGTAAATAGTTTCAATACTTGTAATTTCTATTCTTGTAAGTAATATAATCGATTTTTCCTCAAAAATACTCTATACAGATAAGATAATCACAAGTTCAAAACACATTTTGTGTTGTTTTAAAGTTAAAAGCATACAGTTAGTTAGTGTTTTTTTTTTTTTTTTTTTTTTTTTTTTAATTATAAAGAAGTTCAATTTCTTTGGATGGTAAATGATCATATATTGGATTTTATGAGGATTTTTGAATTTATGTTGGTCAATTTTTTCTTTTCTTAGTTTTAGGAAGATTAAGTTGTTATTTATAGGAAAATGAAGAGTAATTAAAATTTATTTACATGTCAGAAATTCAGAATATATAGTAGTTGGGTTTACAGAGTAAATGGACTAATTGATTTTTGTAGAATCCGACTTCATTCAATCTCCAAGAATCATCCAAGGTAATTTTTTGTGGAAGATTTGCATGTAGAATCTGACTTCATGTTGAAATTTTACTATTCTATTCTTATAATAGTAAAATTTGATTTTTCTTCATAAACACTCTTCAATGATCCGAGAATCACAATAATTTTTATATCCTCATTCTTTTATAACAACTATTAAACTATAAGAACTGGTAGTTCGCTGAACTGAACACGAGTTGTTATTTACTTTTAAGGTTTCAGTTGATGCTGCAATGAACACGAGTTGCTTTTCTTGTCCAGTTGTTGGTGTTTGTGTTTTTAAGCCCCCAATGGGTGTGGCTTGGTGGTGAAGGGTCCAGAATCTCACCTTGAGGTTCTGGGTTCGAATCCAGGGGGTGTAACTTCTTGTAAGAGCCTGGGGCAGTCGGGGGTTTTACCTGCGCCGCGGCCCAGAATAAGTGGTTTGGTGGCGGGTTTCCAACGATTTAAAGAAAAAAAAAAGTGTTTTTAAGCAATAAGTTTTATGGACCATGTATTTTGAGATATGGAGTTATTATCTTAAATATCACTTATTTGTTCATACTATTACTTTGTTTGTAAATTGCAATTGCATTTTCCTTTTCCATTTTTTTCTGGTCGGTAGCATTTTCTGTGGAATATCCATAGGTTTAAAAACTTATCATATCTTATCCATAAAATTTTTTTTTTTTTTGATATGATTGCTATTTTTTTTTTTGAAATCGTTGGAAATCTCATCGTCAAACCACCCTTTTCGGATTTAAGCGGAGCAGGTAAATTCCTCGGCTGTATCAGATTCTTATAAGAAACACACTCTTTGAATTCGACTTAAGACTTCAATGTGAGATTCTGAGCTCTACATCACAAAGGCACGCCCATTGGGACTACGATTGCTAACTCATATCATTGAATTTCACTTTTTTCTTAAAAGTCATTCCCCAATCTATCGGATGAATGTAATGGGTTCGAGTCCCCACAAAAGCAGTGGGGACTCAAAATCTTCCTCCATATGCTATGGAGGGTCTGGAGGAATATTTTCTCATGTATGAGAATTGATTTCCAAGCTGTTTCTTGGTTGATTATAATAATTGAGTTTCGAGCTACGTCTCGGTTGATTTCTGGGCAGTATCATAACTTGTATGTATTTAGAATCTCAATTGATAACATATTGTAATATATGTAGATTGTAATAATTCAAAAAAAAAAAACAAAATATATTATCTGTAAGTCATAATTTCAAACAATAAGTACTATGCTAACAGTGCTCCATGGACGTATTCATGGAAATGATATGATTAGAACTAATTTTAATAACGGTACAATTATAGACCTTTTTAGTAACAAATTATTATCATCATATGATGACAGGAACCAGATGAATGACCACTACGTGCCAGATCCATCTACATCGAGGGACCAAAAGAACATGAAATACCGCCTGGGCCAGAAGCCTCAGGCGATGTTAGGGAATCGTGGGCTGAAGCTGGCACGCAAGTAAAGTGAAATTGAGAATAATTGTTAGTTCATGAGGCGTTGTCTACCATATAACAAATAATTAAGAGGCTTAACTTGCCATATAACAATACAATAATAATTAGGAGGATTAGTCTACCATAAATATTATCAATAAAATAAAGCAATGAGACACAGATTTAACGTGGTAAAACCCTCAATGTGAGGGAAACATCCACGGGCAAAAGTAGAAGGATTTCACTATGGTGGAAAGAATTTTATAACCTCTCTCTAAACTCAAGGAGTGAACAATCTCACACTCTCTTAGAATAGGAGAACAACTCTCTCACAAACTCTTAAGAAGAAACTATATTTTCTCCCTTAGAATACATATGATTTGGTTGAGAATGAGATGAAGAAAATAATGAAATGAAGCCTCTATTTATAGGCATGAAATTCACTGTGCAAATAATGAATTTTCATTTTTTTATTATTTTCTTTTTAAGCATGTGAACTCACCCATATTTTTAATTATTTTCCTTTTAATCATTGCACCGAAAGGTGCAATGATTCTTCACAAACCAACAATTCTCCCACTTGGAAACTTGATTGATAATCAATCAGTTTCCATACCATCCTTTATACTTTGTCGTCTTCAAGCTGCTTACGTTTCTGCTAAGCCATAAGAGGATCTACACCATACAAACTTGTCTGCATTGATAGACTTGGTCATTACGTCTGCAAGGTTCTTATTGGTGTGTACTTTCAACAAGTCCACATTGTTTTGTTCCAATACTTCACGAATAAAGTGATATTGTACTCATATATGCTTCGTTCTTGAATGAAATGTTGGATTCTTTGCAATATACAAAGCACTCTGACTGTCACAAAACAAATGAATCTTCATTTGTTTGTGCCCGAGCTCCTCCAATAACCTTTGAAACCAAATAGCTTCCTTGCAAGCTTGTGTAGCTGCCATGTATTCAACTTCTGTTGTAGACAAAGCCACAACACTCTGTAACTTGGATACCCAGCTCACTGCTCCTCCTGCAAGTACAAACACATAACCCGTGGTGGATTTTCTTTTGTCAATATCTCCTGCAAAATCTGAATCCACGTAGCCTCTGACAGTTAATTTTGATCCTCCATAACATAATGCAATATCTGAGGTTCATTTGATATATCTAAGGATCCTCCTAACAGTATTCCAATGCTCTCTACCAGAATTCGCCATAAAATGATTAACCGCTCCCACTACTTGTGCAATGTCTGGTCTTGTACAAATCATGGCGTACATTAAGCTTCCCACTGCTGATGCATACGGTACTCGAGACATCTTCTTCCTCTCAGCTTCATTGCTAGGACACATAAAAGAGGATAACTTGAAATTAACAGGAAGTGGGGTAGAAATTGACTTACAATTTTTCATGTCGAACCGCCGTAAGATTTTCTTCAAGTAATTTTTTTGAGAAAGCCAAATCTTCCTGTTATTTCTGTCTCGATATATTTGCATCCCTAGAATCTTGTTTGCTAGTCCCAGATCCTTCATGTCAAACTCTCTAGCTAACTAGGCTTTTAATTCTTGGACTCGATTTTTGTTATGTTGGGGTTTTGGGCAAAATACCCGGGTTACGCAGCGAAATGTGGGAAAATCAAATTTTCCCATTTCTTTAATTTTTCTTGGGTAATTAAAATAAACTTATTTATTTTAATCACTCAATACTCAAAAAACAGAAACTTTAACCCATAAATCATAATTTCAGTAAATTACTATACAATCCCAAAACTTTCCATTTTAATCATTTTAGTCATAAATTGTTCAAAACAAGCTTAGGTGATTTCCAATCACAACCAAAATGATTTGTACATCAAATATACATTAAAAATAGAATTCTGAAAAAAAATTTCCAGATTTTTTAGTAATTACAGAAATACTCCAAAACTTTGTATTTTGATCATTTTAGTTCTAATTTATCAAATACACAATTAGGTGATTCCAAATCACTACCAAAATGATTAATACATGTCTTATACATGAAAATACAAATTGCAATTCAAGAAACCAATTTTTCATAAATTGCCGAGAGGTCCCTCAAGTTTCCAAGAATTGCACTTTAGTCTAAATTGGTTCAAAACCATTCAAGATCAAGTCCAATCAACACCAAAATTAATATGCATCATATATACATCATTAATTAACACATATATGAAAAGCCTCAAATTTGGAGTGGGTATCAACCCTAATTTTACAATTTCCACAAATTGATAAATTAACACCAAATTAATTAAATTCAACACTTTAATTCAATTATTACCTCACCAAACAAGTCTCACCATCATGAAACAACTCAAGAATAATTCTAGGTTATTTATGAGTGATTAAGTAACTCTAGAATGACAACTTCACCATCAAATGGCTAAAAGAATACATATAAACTAATTTCATGCATTCTTTACATATATACATGCTTCAATCTTTCTACCAAATACCCAACCATCAAAATACATACACAAAAGAGTAGAGAAAAATCTAAGCTACACATAATGAAGCCTAGAATGATAGAACATTTTTCATGAAGAAGAAAGTAAGAAAAAACTTACTAATTTTCAAAAAAATCCAAGCTTTCTTTTGCTTTCTTTCTTATTTTCTCTCAAACTCTCTTTGAATATATTTTTAGGGTTCTTAGATAATGAAACAAAAATGAAAAAGAAGACTTATATAATTTCCATCAAGTGGCCGAAAATATGGAATGAATAATAGCCAAGTATTTTCAATTTTTTTATTTCATTAATTAATGTTGGAAAATGATTTAATTAAAAATGTTGTATTTATCCATTAACTACCACACTTGGACTAATTAAATCAAGCCATTTCTACCAATTAAAAATGGCCATTCCAACCAATTAAAATAAGTCATTTATCTTACTTTAATAAAGTAAAAAGATATTTATTATTTCATTAATTTAATTATTTAACATTTAAATAATCAAATAATTAAATACAAATATCTTAAATATATGTATTATATTTACATTAAATAATCAAAATACATATATTAATTGGTTAAAATGCAGTCCATGCTCACGAACTAGACTTGGCATGAACCATGGGGAATGTTCCCAGCCGACTGACCGAGGAGAAGGTCCAGGATATAGTTCATACGACATGAATCGTTTGGGTGTTAAACAATCCAAATCTTCGACTTTACTTGACATGATTCCATAGGGGATGTCCCCGGTCGACTGAACCAGATAAATGTTCATGAATCAATTCATACGACATTGTCGACTGAACTGAGGGAAGTCCAAGTCTTCAATTGACTCGACATGAGTCCATGGGGGATGTCCCTGGTCGAATGAACCATGTGAAGGTTCAAGAGTCAATTCATACGACATTTTCGTCTAGATTGAGGGAAGTCCAAGTCTTCAATTAACTCGACATGAGTCCATGAGGAATGTCCCCGGTCGACTGAACCAGATGAAGGTTCATGAGTCAATTCATACGACATTGTCGTCTGGACTGAGGGAAGTCCAAGTCTTCAATGGACTCGACATGAGTCTGTGGGGGATGTCCCCGGTCGACTGAACCAGATGGAGGTTCAAGAGTCAATTCATACGACATTGTCGTCTGGACTGAGTGAAGTCCAAGTCTTCAATTGACTTGACATGAGTCCATGAGGGATGTCCCCGGTCGACTGAACCATGTGAAGGTTCAGGAATCAATTCATATGGCATTGTTGTTTGGACTGGGGGAAGTCCAAGTCTTCAATGGACTCGACATAAGTCTATGAGGGATGTCCCCGGTCGACTGAACCAGATGAAGGTTCATGAGTCAATTCATACGACATTTTCGTCTGGACTGAGGGAAGTCCAAGTCTTCAATGGACTCGACATGAGTCCGTGGGGATGTCCCTGGTTGACTGAATCAGATGAAGGTTCAGGAGTCAATTCATACGACATTATCGTCTGGACTGAGGGAAGTCCAAGTCTTCAATTGATTCGACATGAGTCCATGGGGGATGTCCCCGGTCGACTGAACCAGATGAAGGTTCATGAGTCAATTCATACGGCATTATCTTCTGGACCGAGGGAAGTCCAAGTCTTCAATTGACTAGACATTAGTCCATGTGGGATGACCCCGGTCGACTGAACAAGATGAAGGTTTATGAGTCAATTCATACGACATTATCGTCTGGATTGAGGGAAGTCCAAGTCTTCAATGGACTTGACATGATTCCGTGGATGTCCCTGGTCGATTGAACCAGATGAAGGTTCATGAGTCAATTCATACAACATTGTCGTCTGGACTGAAGGAAGTCCAAGTCTTTAATTGATGTCATGTCACATGATTCCTCCAATTCTGCTAAGCCTTTATACGATGCCGTGTCGAATGACACTATACCTTGCAGTAAGTCAGGACTGAGGTAGTGTCGAATGGAAGTATCTGCCATACCAAGCCTTCATATAATGTCATGTTGAGTCTTAACGTGGGGAATCATAATTTCCTTCAGTCGACATCATTGAAAGATTCTCCTATTGCATGATGGGCCTTGATTGCTTCTAGGTTATTCTTCACTAATTTACTACAACCCTAGTGCAAATTTCGAGGTGCTTTTGGCAGGAATTCGAGGCGCCAAGAAGGATGGAATAAAAGAGAGCTTTGAGTGCTCATTCGCCTCATTCACAAAATCTCACTTCAGTCATCAAGTAGATAGAAGTCTCAAGCTCTTCAAGGTGTTCTTCAAAAACCATCTCATGTTCTTCAATATCTTTAAACATTCATAATGTAGATTCAAGCTGTTCTTAGTCAATATAGTTTGTTTGATCTTTTGAATCATAGATCTATTATTGAAATTGTGTTTAAAGATTGGAATAGAGTTTGATCTTTAGGGAATAGATTTTTTAGGAATCCCATGTTCGTATGCTTGTCATTTGGAGAATATCGAGTGAAGAATCCTTAGGCAGTTTAGGTGCTGAGATTTATAGGTTTGTCGAATCATCTTCTAGTGAGTCGAGAGAGGAAGAAATATATAGAGATTGGTCGTATAAAGATCTAATTAAGATAGGATTAATAACGGTTACAGAGTTATCTTAGGAGGTTCCAACCGAGGCTATACCACTTAGGACTTTGCCAGCAATTGGAGAGTCAAGTGGAATTCCTAGCACTAGTGAACCAACAAACTTGTTAACCAAAAACCCTTCCAGTCGAGTGATAAAGAAATTATTGAGGGAAATCAGGTGTAAGTATAGATTCCCAAACTCATTAGAACTAAGACTACCTCTGCCGAGTGAAAGAATATATTACAAAGTCCCAGGGTGGATTGGGTTCTATGAGCGACCTTTTACAGATAGGTTATGGTTTCTCATACCAAGATTAGTTTGGGAGGTTTTGGATCATTTCCAGATTGCTCCTTCTCAGTTGATGCCTAATACTTGGAGAATTTTATTGTTGATTGAGTGCTTGGCTTTTGAATTAGGAGTGTTCTTCGAAGTGAGGAATGTGTTATTCTCATACTACCTAAAGGAACATCTGACTGAAAATGGAATTATATCAAAAGTTGTAATCAACTTTTAAGTGGGCTTAATCTAATTTGTCCAAATATGTATAATTAGGTGTGACTAATCTCCATTGTCTCCCACTTTAATTTAATACAATTAAATCAAGCCAAAGATTAGGAAATTGATTAGTTAAATGTTTGACACCTTGATTTAATCCAATTAAATCAAGCCAAAACCACTTATTATTACATACTTATAATTACCATAATATCCTCAAATGGTAGAGATAATTATGATTTTACAATTAATCCATTGTATAATTATTGAATTAATCTAATTAATCCAATTAGGTCAAAGTAAATAATCAATGTTATCCAATAACACTTGATTATTTTAGTTGATAATTATAATATCGAATATTATATTTTATCAAAAATAATCGGCTACCCAAGTGCTCAACGAGTACACTTCATATTGTGACTCTCTAAGTTCAGACACGTTCGTCATATAAGCCTAGCTAATATGTACGCAATTCGGACACCTCCGAATTCGCGAAAAACACTAACGACCTTTCTGAACTATATAAGTCGAGGTCATCACATATGTTTAACAATCCCTCCGTCGTAGGCTATCCGAGTTGTGCTTAGGAAAGATAGAATACACCGTCAAGTTTCCAAGACGCACATATCATGTCGACATGTCCATGATTCTTCATAACTGATGTGATCCACCCTAGGTGATCGACTTTGGCCAAAGATTTAAGAATCGTGACTTTACTAACATGGATACCTAAACCCCTTATGGTACACATACGGGCCAACAGATCCTATCTTGCTTCACACTTGATTACTGTGTGCATCGGTCCACACCCAACGAACATCTAGAGGCCAGACCATGAAAGGTTTCTGACATACATGGCATCTAAGTGTGGGTGATCTCACACAAAATCAATGATATCCTATAATTAAAGGATTACATATGATACTCGACTCGAAGAGATTCCTATTGACGATGGTGTGTACTTCCAACTATTAGGAATCACCAATGAGTCATTCAGTATTCGCTCCAACGAATACCCACATGTCTATACGAGTTTCCAAAACTCATGGTACATCGCGTTAAACCATTGGAACTCCAATTCCAATATATGACATGTGCTAGTCTTTTAGGTTATAGGAATTCAACTGTATTCCAAAACCAACGACTATGAATATTTACTTTAAGAATAATTTACATCTACTGTCAAAACTATTCTAAGGTCGATGTCATTCTTAGCATAAGGATACATCAATTTAATACGCGTAATGACAATACCATTAATAGGGTATGAAATGAAAAATGTAGTTATTTTATTAATAAATAATAAAATGTACAATTCGGATTGGCACTCCAAGCACCAATTCCATCATGGAGGCCCTAACGAACCTGTAAAACAAAGG
Source organism: Zanthoxylum bungeanum (assembly GCA_019454045.1). Lineage (NCBI taxonomy): Eukaryota > Viridiplantae > Streptophyta > Magnoliopsida > Sapindales > Rutaceae > Zanthoxylum > Zanthoxylum bungeanum. The sequence continues at coordinate 129,580 of SKCR01045066.1, forward strand.
TAGAATGAGCTGGGAGTACTGCCTACCAGTGTGGTGGAAGCCGTAGACTCTTCGACACTCAAGTTAGTGGCGAAGACGAGCTGTAAGTATGGAAGTGCAAGGCTTGATGTTACCTTGACTTTAGTTGATTGTCGTGAGGGCGGTAGCTAGTGTTAAGAGGGTAATAAGTTTTAAGAGTTTCAAGTGTGAGTGCGCGAAGAATACCCGCCACGAATAGTGAATCATCTATCCCTTTTATAGACTCATTCGAGGTCAGCTTTAATTCCTCCATTAATTGCTTGTCAGTTGGGTGTCTGAAATGGATAACTATGTGGGGGAGTTTCTAGCTTTGATTTCAGGCGTTTCGGATTTGGGTAACTGATCAGTCAAAGGTTTGCTTGGTAGGCCTCTCTTTGTGCGTGGGCTCGAGAAGGTAATTGGGTCATTGGCCCAAGTCTATTCTGGGTACTGTTTGGAGGGATTGGGCTACCACTGGTGTAGGGCCTGAAGCGAAAAGTCAAAAATGTCATTGGCCCAAATTTGGCCCATACAGCCGAGGTTGGGCATAAATGCTCAAGCTCGACACGAGCCTGATTTTTATTAATAAAAAATAAATTTTTTAATTATATAAATAATTTTTTAATTATAAATACATACATTTATAAATAATTTTTTTTTAATTTAATACCAAAAAATACTAAAGCATAGAAATTCATTTTTTTTTTAAATATTTAAAAATTTAAAAGTATAATTATTTTTTGGAAAAAAAATAAAAAATTTCTATCAAGTCCGGCTTGACATCTTTAACGTTCAGGCCGGACATGACAAAGCCCAAATCCATTTCATTCCAACCCGTTGCCACATTGCCGCACTTACTTCCGATAATATGAAATTTAATGGTCAATGATGGTCTACAGACCTATCAGTTGATGTTTGAAACAAGGACTGTGGCGTCAAAATTTCAAAAATTACGGATTTTTTATTTTTTAATTTCAATGAAAATATGAGGGACTGCAGTGTCGTATCCAATCATAATGTGGATTTCAAAGTCATGACTTTTTCATTGTCATATCTCGTGACAAAGTACATGACCAACACATACACTTACTCTGCTACATGCACATCAACACATGTATCAACAAATATATGTTGATCACCAACCAATCTAATTTTTAACTCATTCCGATTACGAATATGTAAATATATAGTTTTATCAACCATTCCTTACACATATGATTATGAATATAGGATGCCATTATCTATATTTAATCATTGGGTATGAAAATTTTACTCTTACCTTATTTGTCACATTCTAGAACAAAAATCCAAGATGTGACCGATATGAGATAATGTCCCCATCCCTCTGAGCCTCATGACATACGCATACATAATGTGTCATGATTTTGACTGTTCATGACTTATACCTATCTGTACATATACATGTTTCATCACACATAGACTACTCAAACAGTAATATTATAACTTAAATTACCCCAAAATGCATGGCTATCATACATGGATTACGTAAATTACCTATTACATGCTTGACTTAGTTGAAGCTAAAATATACCTGACCTAGCTTATATAGCATGCTTACGTGATCATATTGACACATGCATGACATAACATGAACTATTCTTGATTTGTACCACACTACTCACACATACTTAGTTTCATAACTCATTATAAACCTGCATGTATGAGGCATACTTATACATGAGTTAGCTTGATAAATACAACATGTTAAATGTAACATGAAATACACATTTTTTTTCTACATAAGGCCATTTGGCCTAACATACTACCATGTCGGCTTAACGGGACATGACACTGCGAACCTACTGACTGACCTTAATGATTGCAGCTGGCGTCTATCGTCCTCCAAAACTTGTCATTCACATGCATATGTGAAATATCTGTAAAACTAAAAATAAAAAAAAATAAGTCAAACGAGTGACTTAGTGTGTGAACATATAAACGTAAAATAACATAACATTATTCACATAATGAACCGAAAATCTGCATAGTGAAACTCATATACATGAACTTAAATTGTATCATAAGCTGAGAACTTGTAATATATTTGAAAACTGTAACATGTACGAGAACAACAACCTAGCTTGTAAACATGAAATATGACAACATAACTGTAATTATAAAAAGATATCATGACCCAAAATCATGACATGACTTGTAAACATCAGCCTGAAACTGAAAATCGTAAAAACATGACTTAAAAATGTGAAATGGAATAAAACTGAAAACCACATGACGTTATTTGAAAACATGACATGACTGAAAATATATTATCAAGTGAACATATGATTAAAACTGTATTCTCTGTAAACATGAGAACATAACTGTAAACTGTAAAACATAAACATGAACTTGAATTTAAAACGTGAACATGTTCTGAAAAATGCATACATGAGCTGAAATACGCAAATAGGCATGTAAACCCGAAATTTATATATCTATAAACATGATATGAAAATACATATGCAACGATCGGGATTGTGACGTCACCCCGCATCGCCATACGTATCGGGATTGAGTCGTCGCCCCCACGTACGCTTGTACATGTTTTAAATCAAGAAAATCCATACCAGTATCATAAAATGGGGGCGTGAAACCTACTTAGCAGGATGTAGCACCACGTAAGTAAGAGGAATTGAATACTGAACATGCTGGGCCTATGAGGGTGATCAGTGCTCTATGAGGCAAAGTGAGCGATCCCGGACTCGTTAAATTTGAGTGGGCGACTTGATATTAGTGGTTTGAAAATATTTTTATTACTTGAACTTGTAAAATATTTACTAAAATTATTAAACTGAAAACCATAAAATTCATAAAATCCTGAAATCATGACATGTAAACTGAAAACATAAACCAAAGACATGCCATAATGGAATACATAAACTGAAAATACTTAAACAAAACACGTGAAAACATAAACATATAACGCATGACATAAACTGAAATGTAAATTGAAGGCATAACTATAACATGAGGTGTAAAATATAAATAATAATATGTAAACTTAAAATAACATATATCGTAAATGTAATAACTCGAAAACATAAAGAAAGAAGTAGCATTCACTTACTGAACTGACGTCTTAATACCTCGTGTTTGAATGGAACTTAAGGGACTCTTCACTCACTCGATACTTGAAACTGCATGAGATTCACCCAAATCATGACTTGATTGAAAAAAAAAAGAGTTTTGGGCGTGATGTCACATGGTTATAATTTCCACACCTCAACCCCGTGCGTTACTTAGTCACTCGACCTTATATTTCTTAAACTTAGTTTAAAAGTGTAGGATTGGAATGCTTGATCTTTATCTTCTTAAGCTTTTTATGTTTTTTCTCACATGCTTATAAATGATGTCTTTCACCCCTATTTATAGGTGACCCTTGTACAATGTGTGATGGAAATTGGTTCACCTAGAACCTTCCACCAAAATATTTAGATATTTACATATGCAATTTGTCTCTTCTTAGAACGTTCTAGAACATGATTATTACTCTTGAATATCTATGACGTTCTATAAGCTTCTCGAATATTCCATAGGCATCCAGCACCTCCCATAAACTTCTAAAACCTTCCATAGGCTTCTAGAACCTTCCAAATGATTCTAGAACCTTCCAAACCATTCTAAAACTTTCACAGACCTTCTAGATCCTTCCAGAACCTTATGATATTCTCTAGATAACTCTTGAATATTTCAGAATCTTTCAAGTTCCCCTATATTTAGCCTTCACTGTGGGACATTATTGTTCACAAGGATAGAGAATTTGGCGGATCGTGATATTGGGTAATGAATGAGAGGTAGAGAGAGAAAGAAAGTGAAGAAAAATATTCTAAAAGATATTTCTTTCTAAAATTACAAGGTCGTTCGAACGTCTGTCGAACGTCACAAGCATGCAAACCTGCTGGAGAGTTGCGTTCGAATGCACTGAAGAACGCACAACTCGAACTAAAACTCTCTAAAAAGTTTAGTTAATACATCACAAACGCGAAAATGCCAGTTGCGTTCGAACGCCATAACGAATGCAACACTAACGCAAATACTGAAATTCCAATATCTTTACATGAGGACTAAACTTCACTTGTACGGTTAGGTTTACATACCTATATTCGTATTTGACACGTACAATTAACAGGTATAAAAAAAAAAATTCTCTGAGGGATCCGTAGACCCAAGTGATACAACCAATCATACATCACCCATCAAAACGCGTCCTAGACCATATCATGCACCCGCTCACACATTAACATCTTCCAAAAGTAACAGCCTAAACACATATTTTGTGTTCCCATTTTTCCTTGCAAAACCGGAAAGAAAGAAATGATTCTTCTGCACTAATAGCGAGGGGGGAAAGCGTATTCCTCGTGAACATTGTAGTCTTTTTAGGTCTTAGACAGAAACGGAGAGGTGGGTTTTGTCGGGAAATGACGTCCGATGGAGCCACGTCGACGTCGGCTGCTCGGAGGAAGCCGACGTGGAGGGAGAGAGAGAACAACAGGAGGAGAGAGAGAAGGAGAAGAGCTATAGCTGCTAAGATTTACACTGGATTAAGGGCTCAAGGAAATTTCAATTTGCCCAAACACTGCGATAATAATGAAGTTTTGAAGGCTCTTTGTGCGGAAGCTGGCTGGGTTGTTGAAGAGGATGGCACTACGTATCGCAAAGTAAAGTACCCTTTGCTCTCTTTTTTATTTTAATTAATTTACTTGTTATGTTGTTGTTTATGGGTTAGATCTGTAAAGGGTGTTGTCAATTCTGGTTATTTTTGCTCTTTTTGGATGATAATTTTGAGTAGGTTTGTGGGTTCTGGTGTGCTAAATTAATTGCTAGTTAATAGGATTAAATTTTTGTAGGGTACCCTTTAGGTTTTTTAATTTTTGGATTTGGTCAAAATGATCTTGGTATATGTGTTTTAGCTCTCCTGCGGTTGCGTCTTCTTAGTTTATTGATAGTTTCATTTTCTATGATCTCTTTGAGTTTTTAGAGGAGCATTCTAAATTTGGATGCATTTACAGTGGCTCTGTGAATTAATATGAGTCTTGGTTCTTGAGTTATTCTTGTTATTGCTTATTTGATAATGTTACTGTCTGTTTAATGGCTAATTATTAGAAATTATCCAGGGAATGAAGCCTCCACCGATTGATATAGCAAGTACTTCAACCAGATTCACACCCTACTCTTCCCAGAATCCAAGTCCTTTATCTTCGTCATTTCCAAGCCCGGTTCCTTCATATCCGACAAGCCCTACTCGTGGTGATGCCAACAACCCATACAATCTCCTTCCATTCCTCCGAAATGCAATCCCTTCATCACTTCCTCCTCTCCGGATCTCAAACAGTGCACCGGTAACTCCACCCTTTTCATCCCCTACAAAAAGTAAACCAATCCCCATTGGGAGTCTATGGCCAAAGAATCCATGTCTGCCTTCAATTATCCTTTCTATGCTACTTCTGCGCCAGCTAGTCCAACTCACCGTCAGCTGTATGCTCCAGCAGCTACTATACATGAATGCGATGAGTCTGATACATCATCCACTGTTGATTCTGGTCACTGGATAAGCTTTAAAAAATTTGCACCTTCTGCATCAGGGGTGCCTACCTCTCCAACCTTTAATCTCATGAGACCTGTGGCTCATCCAAGTTGTACCAATGAAGCTCTCAAGGAGAAAGGGCGAGGTGCTGAGTTTCAGTTTGAGAGTTCACCGGTGAAGCCATGGGAAGGGGAGAAGATTCATGACGTAGGAATGGAGGATCTGGACCTCTCACTTGGAATTGGTAAGACTCAGAGTTAAGCTGATTAAGGCCACCGGATGGCGACATGAAGGATTGTTAGGACCGAAGAATTGCATTCTTCGGTTGGTTACTGGTCAATGCTGTTGGAAGGTGAAGAGCATTTCTGCTACTTTCACTTCAACATACTCAGTTGGGTTTGGCATATATTGAATCAAATTTGGTTATTGGAAGGAATTAAGTTCCCCTCCAGTATTATTTATTTTCTTTTTCCTTTTTCGTTTGATGTTCACATTCCCTTGATTGGATTGTTTGCGAATCCAGATGTTACAATAGCATTACTTGTAGATACTGTGTGAATGTCGATGCCTTGATATGCAAGTATTTTCTTTGTAGAATTTGCTAAACCCTTAAATTTGTTTTTATCCAAATACATATTTGGATCATTGGATGATCATCATATCCCCCGATCAGATAATGTTGCTGGACTCATTGAAAGATGATTGGAGTTTAGAAGTCCTTGGCCGACAAAACCATGTTCAATCACAGATACAGACATATCCAAACCGAGAAATAAGGAAAGTTGAATAAACAAAACAGAATTATTGGGTTTTCATTTGGCTGGATGAAGGCGTTCTAACGTGGCCGTTTCATGATATGTATTCATTGGATGCGTTAATTGGTCAAGTTTCATATAAGTTTTTCTCATAACGGAGAGAGAAAATTACTAATTAACACATGTCATGTATTTATTGGACGAGTTAATTGGACAACACAAGTGATTGTATATGCCATTAAAACATCATTTAGTGGTAAATGGTAAATACAAACCCAACAAATGAGAAATTCTGCTCTCATATTTCTAGCTATTACGTTATGTAATAGCTCCATAATTAACGTCATTATGTTCTATCTGAGATCATTCATACATCAAGCTCCGTAATTAACCACTCAACCTAACAACAATAATTAATGCAATTTCTTGGTATGTCTTCGTAGTTGATGTCACCAAAGGACGTGACTTGGTGGTCTAGGGTTCATTATCTCATTTTGAGGTCTTGAATTCGAATCCAGAAAATACGTTTCTTGTAAGAGCCTGAGACAGTCGGAGATTTTAACTTCCCGGAAGAGTATGGCTACATACATCCTATGACATACAAATGGGAGTTTGCAGGAATCGATGCCTTTGACCTAAATAATTACCTTGAGCAACTGTTCATCATTCTCAGAATTGCACAAAGCTTTGGCTGTGATAACAGTAGGCTGCCGTTTACTTTCAGTGACATTAGTTTCTTCTCAGTAAACTGTGAAAATGGATGATATGTCGAAACTGTCAAAAAGCATTCTACCAAATTTTAGCAATAAAGATTCATGAAATGAGTGGAGAGAGGATATGGTCATATGGACACTTCTAAAAAATAGCTACCTTTATTAAGTAGATAGATTAAATGCTAACGTATCACATTTAAATCTTCATAAATTAATATTTTTTAAAAATAATAATATTTCCAATCTTAGTTTAGGTCAATTTATAAAATTAATAAGATAAATTTTTCCATTAATTTTTCCTTATATAAATCTATATTTCCATTAATATCATAAATTAATAATCCTATAAAATTATAAATATAATTAGGATAATTTAGCAAAATGTGAATCTCTAAATAAAGAGTATTTTTTAGTGGAATGAATTCAAGGGTGGCGTGATATCACCAATAAATTAATAAATAACATTATGATTTAATATTTATTTTTTTTAGTTATTTCTTAATATTTTAACATAATAAATTATTTAATTGATACCTTCATCCTATTTTAGATTTTAATTGGAATAGGATATTTTAGCCACACAGGAATTTAATAAACTTCGCGCCACGTCATGTTTGGCACGCGACACAATGAGCAGCTGCTGATGATACTATTTCCAAATATAGAATTCAAAATTAACTGAATCACGTTGAAGCCAAATGTCCAAAACGTCGTCGTTCTATGGATCAAAAATTCACACAACTCTCCCTTCTATAGTTTTTATCGACTGTCTTCTCCAGTTTCCCTTCTCTCTTTCTCGCTGCAATTCAATGGATTCCAAGGCTTCAACGACTCTTGCTCACTCCAAAACGTCAATCGAACCAAAGTCCAAAGACAGAGACTTTCTGAAACATCTAGAAGCGTATCTTGCGAAACGCGACGGCGTTGACAAGCTTCTCAAAATCTCAAGATACGCGACGAAGATCATCTTGGCCTCTTCAGTCCTTCCGGAAACTCTCCCTTAACCGGCCGACTCAAGAGCTTCGAGTCCAGCGTGGGACTGAGTCGCAAAGCCTTTCGACTCGGCAAATTCATCCAAGACGTCAACGTTTTGCGAAACTCTCATCTCGATTCCAGAGAAGATCTTATTCTCTCCGTTATCGCCTACGGAGGCGAAGGCTTGTATTACTTTGTTGAGCAGTTTATTTGGTTGGCTAAATCGGGATTGATCGATGCTAAACACTCGCGTAATTTGCAAAAGATTAGTGCTTGGGCTGAGTTTATTGGTTATATTGGTAGCATTAGCTTAAAATTTAGGGATTTGAAGATGATTCTTGAAGACGAAGCGTGCTTGGCATCGACGATTGAGATTGCGATTTCGAGAGGAAATGGGTTTGAAGAAGAAGAGCAGAGGATGAAGAAATTGAAAGAGAAGAAATTGATGAAGAAACTTTCGATTTTTCAAGATTTGGCCGACGGATTAATGGCTTTAGCTGATATTCGTGAAGGGAAGGGAGCGCTATTCGGTCCGATTTGGGTGGCCTCTGCTGGTCTTTTGTCGGCCATCATTAGTACTCATAAAAATTGGGTGTCTTGCTGAAATTTTTTTGTGGCAATTTGACAAGGTATGATTGTTTGCTTTGTTGATTGAATTATGAATTTTAGGGTTTATATTTTGTGAATGTAGGCATCATAATGCAGCGATGTAATTTAGCTGCAAATGTGACAGTGACAGTGATGATTCTTTTACAGTCACTGTTGGGATTATATATATTCTGAACCCATGGTATGTTTGGGTTTTTATATGAATAAAATTATTCGCAGGCAGCGGATCGATAGAAATTTATTCTTGTTATTAACTGTAATATTGAAAAGAAAATCATGGAAAAAGTTTACCATTTCTTGGGGAGCACTTTCTACCCCATGGATTATGAAGCTTTAGCTCCCACTCCTTTACCGAATTAAAAGAAAAATAGTCAGTTAATGATCAAAGATAGAGACTTTTTGAATCATCTTGAAGCGCACCTAGTAACGAGGAGAGGTTTGGACAGTCTTCTCTGTATTTCTCATATATGCTACTAAGATCATCTTAGGTTCGTCGATTCTCCCCAGAACCCAAATCTTAAAATGCCAACGCAAGAGCTTTTAGTACAGTGTAGAATTGATTCATATAACTGTTCGACTTGGAAAATTCATTGAAGACCTCAATGCTTTAAGAAACTCTCATTTTATTCTGAACTGTATCTTTTCTTTCATGTGGTATAGTAATAGATATTGGGTGCTTTGGTAGTATAAAGCTTATTTTTTGGGGGGTATTTGAAGGAGATAAATGGAGATGAGGCATGTGTGAAATTAAGTATCGAAATTGCAATTCCTAGAGGGAACGGTTATCATGAAGAGGAGGAGAACTTGATGAACAAAATTTTGATTGTTCAAGATTTAACTGAAGGATTAATGACATTGCTGATATACTTTTGATGTTCGTTTCTGGACTTCTATTGGCGGTTATAAGTTCTCATGACACTTGGTGGCAATTTTCATTGTTTCATATATTTTTTTTGTGTGCATTTGGCCATATATACACTGCTGAATTTCATTTAAGATTTGTTCTTAAGGTGCTTTTGCTTTGTTTTTGGTGATCGTTGTAGAATCTCATGAGTGTCAATTTTAGCTGAGCTGTTTTGGGTGAAGGATTAGTTTTAGATAGAATCCTACCTTGTAAAGAAGTGCAATTTGAAGAGATCAAGTTCATTCGAATCTTTTTTCATCCCTTTTTGCGAAGGTCTCTTCATAACTGATTCAAGATAGCTATCCAAAAATGACAGATTCTATTGATCATTCTCGTACAGTTCCTTTCCGTGACTGTACATTAGCAGTCCTGTGATTGTGTTGGTGTGTTTATGCTTCACCTGCGTTTGTTAGGCTCATCAAGAATTCAAAAATGTTGTGAGGTGAACTTCAATGGTTGATGATGGGGTTATTATCATTTCATTACTTATAGCAAATGGGTATAAGAGAAGTATATAATAGCATGAGGGAAGGAAGGATGTTGACTGTGGGTTATGAGGAAGATTCAATATATACACAGTCTTATCATTTTTCTTTTTACAAAAAGGTCATTGTCACGACTTAAACCCATGACCTCAGATAACGATAGAGTAACCTTATCATTACATTAATGTTCATCCTCATAGATATAATAGCATATTATATACAATTTATTGTTCTTTATTCTGACAGGCTTTGTCTCTTGAGAGAAGATTGGCAAGTGTAAGCTCGATAGTGGGCATCATTGCCATATGTATTGTTGGACAAATGGGAGCAGTTCAAAACATCTAACTTTTTTTTTTTTTTTGGAAACGTTGGAAAATTTACCGTTAAATCACTTTATCTGAATTTAAGCGTAGCAGGTAAAACCTCCAGCTGTCCTAGAATTTTACAAAAAATGCATCATCTGGATTCGAACCCATGACTTGGACAATCAAATTTTAAGCCTTATGCCACCAAACCATAACCCAAACATCAACACACTTGCACAAATCTAATAAAATTCCACCGGTTGATCTGAGTATGGTTTGACCGAGTGGTTAACAAATTATTTTATTTTTTGGTGGCGTGAAAAAAAAATTTAGAGAAACAAAAGTTTAAATTGAAATTTTACCTATTTAAATGGATATATTTCATTTGGCCCCTTTTAAATTTATATATTATTGTTAAAACCCACCCACCATTATGGTTTCTTCAT
>SKCR01045067.1:0-75784 GCA_019454045.1 Zanthoxylum bungeanum
AACAAGTCATAACTGCCCAAGACATGCGATATATAACAAAGCTTTCGTGGTTCAAACACATCCGCGATGGACATTGATCTTGACTTTGGCCAACAAACCAATGTCAATCTTGGATCTTGAGAGTGAACCACTCAATGGAAGGAAAACGCTTAATATTTGATTGAGGGTTTTTCGTGTAAATTGGCAACCAAATTATTATCTTTGATTAGGTCTCATCATACACCCTTAAACATGCATTCTAAAAGTATAATAAGGCGCGAAATAAATTAATAATGATATACGGATGGATATATAACAATTTGTTCCTAGAACAAATCTCTCCATTTCCTCTCTCCCGCTAACACTATTCTAACTTCTACCCCCAATTACATAATACATTAAAGAAACCTCATTTACATTGAGGGGAATTGGTGAGAAGAGAAGTACAAAGAGAATATAGATAATAGGCTGGACACGCAGGTCCAATTTAATAAATTCTAAATTTATTACAATAATTTCCAAAATTGCCATCACCCTTCTAATATACATCATATATACATTATTCATACAATACATCCATGTATTCACACAAAGCATGTTATTCAATCAATCTAATCCAATTAATTAATCTTTGAATTAATGACCATCCAATGTTCAAACAACGATTTGATTTGCGCGAGTCCAACTCGTTTAAGAATAAATACTCATAGTATGTATTCTTAAATTATATCGAACTACAATTTTAAATCCAATTTAATTTGTATCCAATACTAATTCATATTTAATTCCAAATTAAATAATTACACTTATTTTAATGTCTTTTAGACTTAGATTCTAAATCCAATCTAAATGGGTTCAAATGCCCAATTAACATCCAATGTCAATTTAATTAAAGTCCAATGGGCTTTTAATTAATTCTTAAGGCATGGGTTTTGGCAATTATGGATCCAATCCAAGATGCCAAGGCCCAATAAGGAATCACCCTTTTTGCCAAAAATCAATTTAGGCCCATTAGGCCCAATTAAATTATAAAGGCCCAATTATTATATTTGGACTTTGTGGAATGGTTTTAGGCCCAATTTGGATCCAATCCAATTGTCCTAAACCAAGCTTGGCCCAACCAAACCCATTAAGCCCAAATACAACAATATTAGTCCAATTCAAAATTAAAGACTAATTTTAATTAATATAAAATTTCAAATTTCACATTAATTTTAATTAAAGTGTAATAGTCATAATTAATTAGTTAAACCAATATTTCCAAAATATCAATTAAACTAATTAATCATGCTTTAATATATTCAATTCATGTCCAACACAATTGAAGCAAAATCAATCAATTTCACATGCTAAGTCTCACGGCAATTAGGCATAAAATTACAATCAATTTGATTTCAATCCAATTAAATCAACAATCAATTATTCATCATGCTTTAAACACATCCAATGGTCTAAAATCAAAAAATCACCATGAGTAGTCCTAGGGTTCATGTTCGGCAACTAGGGAAATTTTAGGGAAAAATAATCCAATCAATTTTTCTCAAATTTTAAGATGCATAAATCCAATTCATCATCATCCAACCACATCCAAACTAACAATTTTGAAAAAATCATACTCCAAGCATAAAATTCCCAAATAAAGTTTATAAACCCTAAACTAAATCATGCTAAGAAAAGGCTCTTGATACCATTGTTAGTGTTCCTAGAACATGCCAAGGATCCTAATCATGATTCGGTGTGTGAATATTCAAAGAAGCTGCATAAGACTTACATTGATCGGATGTTGAGATTTCAAAACTTTGATGTATGTTGAGAGCTCCAAGCTTTCTTTGTGTTCCAAACTCAATGAATTGGTTTTCCTATCACCTTGATTCACTCTTTGAAGTGCTAGCTCATTCAAATTTTTGCAACAAAAACTCTAAGAATGGGAGAGGAAGTCACGGCAATGAGAAGGGAGAGAGGAGAGTGTTTTTATTTTTTGTGTATTTGATTTCTAAAATCAATCTCCATTTACCAAATCCAAGTTGGTATATGTCATTCCAAATAATTAAAAAACAAAAACAAAAACAAAGTGTGTTGGATTTTGATGGTGTGTTGAAAAAGAAATCCAATTCTTTGACTCAACCTTAACCACTTCCATCACTAGTCAAACTAGTTGATGTAAGTCAAGTGGGTCCCACCACTTGTAAATTCTGAATTTAAGTCGAACAATCCAACATGCAACTTCGCTCGGGCTCTGGTTGGTTTAATTCCGAATTAACGAATTTGTCGTTGCGATATAATTTAATATAATTTAATTAAATAATTATGCATTGCAAGATTATTATTAAAGTCGCTTACGAATTAATTCTAAATTAATTCGTTTGCCCGAATTAAAATCTAATTTTAATTCCGCATTGAAATCTAATTTCAAATAATATATCAAATATATTATTTAATCGATTAATTCCAAATTAATCGTACTCTCTCTTCTATCCGAATTTTATCCCAGATAAATTCTTGACGTAATTAATCCTAGATTAATTTTTTCTCTCACATAATTAATCCTAGATTAATTCTGTTCGAGTCAAATGTCATCGGTGAATCTTTGGGAAGCGACCCATGAGATTCCTAGATATGTTGGCAGTAAATCCGGTTGTCGGACTATCTGAATATGTGCGTACCCTGTACCATGTTCTTACCGATTTATAAGAAATGGTTGGCTTCTAGCAAAGCACCGTGCCTACCCAAATCTCCAGAAATATTCTTTTCAGGAATACATAATCTCCATTTGAAATTTGTTTAAATGGAGTATTTGAGACATGATTTAAATTTGATTTCAGACTTCATTGAGTTAGGGTGTTGCTTTGAGTTGATTTTACTTTTCGATAAATTTGATGTTGAGATAGATTTGATTTGCCATATAATGTAAATGTTTATGTTTTATGTATTATGTTTTTATTCATAGATTCATAGAACATGTGCACATGTATCATAGCTTCGGGATCAGGAGGACAGCGATACGTAAAGCCCATGAATCCCCACCTGCCTCAGATGTGACATTCATGAGTGCAGTTCAGTGACTTGGGGGACATAGATATGTAACACCCCAATGCACTAGTTTTGGCGTGTGGGGTAATGGTGATACGTAACGACCTCATACGTCAATTTATCATAGATCGGTTTTCGATTGAATTTTTTTTTATTACTGAAGCTTTTGATGATTAATTTATTTACAGATGACTTTGATAGTTGATCTCATTTCAGATGATTTTCAGCAATGTCTCATGAGATATAGTTTTGAATTTGAAGTTTTAGTTTACATGAATTATAGAATGTTTAAAATTATTTATTAATCGCCGTTTTCTTGTTTTTATAGCTTCACTCATTGGTTCTTTAGAACTCACACCTGGTCCGAACCGCACCAACCCAAACCGAACCGCGCGGTTTAAAAAATATTGAAAATGATTTCGGATCAACCTAAACCGAACCGTAAATTTTGGGTCGGTGCACGATTTTGACTCAAACCGTGAATCGGACCGCCCAAAAACACGAACCGGACCTCCCAAAACCGCGAATTTTGACCCGACCCGTGTTCAAATTGGACATTATTCTATAACCATGAAATTTAAGATATTTAATGATCATATTACAATATGCAATATATAAATGAAAATTAGGTATTTGTTTCTTCAATTATTATGTGAAAACACACAAAAAATTTTAAAAAATAATTTCTAATCCAAACCGTTGAACCGCCGACCTGAACCGCCATGATTTTCCTTATCAAAATTACGGTTTTGGTTTCTAATTTCCCAAACCTTCAACCTGCGCGGTTTGAAGTGTAAAATGAAAAATCGATCTGAACAGCACCGCAAATACCCCTAACCTCCCCTACTCCACAAGTTTTGCAAGTAGCATTACCTGGTGACCATTAACTGATCAAGAGACATAGATCGAGGAGATAAAGGTATATTACAGTCACTAGAGTGTGTGGGTCCATTATACAGAGTATGTCATTCACATTCAAATAGAATGTTGTATACTTTTGTCGATAAAGTCTTAATGTGTTTGATTAAAGTTACAATTTATAAGTGTTTCGTTAACATTAATAGTTATGTTTATATAATATAATTTGACTTTGAAACAGTTTGGAATATAATCAGTTTTGTTAACATTGTAAACATTAAGATTGAGAATGTTGGGTTATAGATAGAAACTTAGGGTGGTGGTGAGGATGCATCACCTATCGATAATTTCTCTGGATTGGGATGTTACATAACTGCATGTACCTACATTAGAAAGCTTACCACCCTGGTGAGGGAATACAATGATGTTTTTAAATGGTCCCATGAGGACATCCTAAGATAGACCTAGGCGTAGGTTCTCACCGACTTAATGTTGATCGTGAGTTTCGTCCCATAAGAAAAAAAAGGAGGCCCTTTAACCAAGAGAGATATGATGTCGTTGAGGCCGAAGTATATAATATCATGAAAGCATAATTTATCAGGGAAGCCGTAAATCCGGAATGAGCGTCTAATATGGCTTTAGTAAAAAAGAGCAATGAGAAGTGGAAAATGTGTGTCGATTTAATGATATTAGGGTTTTGACAGCGGAAGCACGATTTAAGCGAAATCGATTTTTAAACACTTTAATTTTCTGGACGAATTATCCGATATTGAATACCACTAATTCGTCCATATTTAACCAAAAATCTTTTTATCAAAATCAAATAATGACAACAAATTAAATTTCGGAAATACGATAAAAATTTTAAGAAATATTTTCCGGAAAAAATTTATGCGAACTGGCTGATCGGTCAAACCGATCAGTCGGTTCATGGACTAGGCTGAACCGGTCACATGAACAATGACCGATCAGTCGTTAATGTGACTGAGCAATGAGCAGTTCTCTACTGAGTCATATTTTTCCCGTTTTTACTGTTTTAGGGTAATTTTACGATTTTGACTATAAAATAATTTTCGAAAATTATTTCAAACACTCAAAACATCAAAAAAAAAAACTTAAAAATATCAAATATTTGCATAAATTAAATTAATTTCAGATTCAATCAATTAAATAAATTTTTTAATTATTTTCATGCCAAATCCAATTTCTTCAACAAATTAATCAAATTGATTTACACCATTCAATGTCTCCACATATGAAATACCTAAGAACAATTTTAGATATTATAAGAGTGATCATATTACTTTAGAATTCAACTCTCATTAACGTCCAAAAAACTTAAAATATCATATCTTTGTATAAATTAAATTAATTTCAGATTTAATCAAATTAAATAATTAGTTTAATTATTTTCATGCTAAATCCAATTTCTTCAACAGATTAATAATATTGATTTACACCATTCAACGTCTATGCACAAGAAACACCCAAGAATAATTCTAGATATTATAAGAGTAGTCATAATATTTTAGAATGTCAACTGGTTCCTATAACCTAATTAATCCCTAATTAGCTAATTAGGCTTCAATAATTAAACATGTCAATCATTAGGGTTCATCAAGGTTATCAACATGTAAAATACACATGGTTTAGCTATTTAGAAAAGGAAAAGCTCATCTCTTTATATAAAATCATTCTATAGATTTGTCTCTTATTTGCTCTTCATTAGCCTTTATGTTATGATTGTTTTGTTTGTTGATATCTTTTCTAGTTAAAAAACATTAATTTTTTAATAATCAAAACCAATGCCTTGAATGATGTTACTGCCCATTCAAAATCTATATTCCTAAGTCATACTTTCACAATTGTAAAAACACAAGATAAAAACTTGTGGGATTCTTTTTTTAAGAAGTTTAAAATCGACCGGCCATTTCTATTTAAAAACTTAAAATAGAATTTACATTTAATCCACAAACATGTAAAAGGATATAAATATATATAATCAAATAATGTAATTAAATGTTTGCCACTAAAAAAAATTATAATTAGATATTAATAATTTATAAATCATAAGTTTTAAAATAAATACAATTATTGATATGTTTCAATTAAAAAAAATCCATTTTGAGATACATTTATAAATTACAGATCAAGCATTTCCAAACTTTTATATCTATTTCATCCTGATTTCATATCACAATTTGTAAAATGATACAAACGGTTAACATTTATATCTACAACATTATAATTTCCATAAGGTCAAAATTAACTTCATAGTTGCTATGTCACAACAGTCACAATCACATTTATACAATATTCAGTCATATTTTTCAATTACAAATGACAGTTATAAACATTCAATTACAATTAAAATATCATTTTATTTACCTAAAAATATATTTAAACATGTCCAACAGTTAAAAAAAATCACTTTTCACATTCACTATTCACATCATTGTTCACGTGAACATGTCCAATCCTTGAAAAAAATATGTATCAAGGTTCACGTGAACTAATTATTAAGAAAAAAAATAATATTGGAATAAAAATGGATAAAATAGAAATAGAAATAGAAAAATAATTAAAATAAACTTAAAAATATACTTTACACTAAATAGAGAAAATCTTATAAAACTGACACTACTTATATAACTCATTAAGCAACTTAACTTTGTTAAAAATTAATAATGCTAGAAATAGCTTTTCAATAATTCTCTAAACTTTGTTATAGCGAGGATTATTTGGCATGCAAGGACTCAAAGAGTGATAAGTAGAGGGTTTAGTAAATTCACTGAAATGGTTAAAATGGTTGATCTGTAGTATCAAAACTATGGATGGAGATCACAATGAATATCACTGTAAAGTTCTTTCATCATTAAAAACAAAAAAAGTATATGGTCGATGAACTCTATTCTTTGAATTGACAAACTTTTAGTTATTTGTTTTCACTCCTCATCTGAGTCTGAGCGTTCTGAGTTTGTTCCCTTTTTCCAGACCGTGCCGTTGGCTGCAGGCCCCTTCTTTTTTGTATCCTTCTCATCATCCTCGTCTTCACTGTACTCGCTCTCATAATCATCGTATTCCTCTTCTTCATCCTCCTCTTCCTCCTCAACTCCATCCTCGACAATTGGTCCTTCTTCGGACACAAGACCACCCCTGGTTCCAGCCCGAGTTCGTTTCAGAATTTTAACTTTCAAGTTTGTCCTTTTGTCGCAACCTATCCAGGAGTCACACAAGCAGTAACAAGTCAAATTGTAGTTGCCCTCAGCTGGGGCCTGAATCTTGCCCATCACCAGTCTCGAGCCACTTCGCACCTTCTCAGCTGCTTCTCTAACTGCAGCACTCGTCTCCTTTACGGTTTCTCCTGACCCTTCCATACTATCCTCAATCGCCTTTGAAGCTGCAGTAATAGCTGCAGCTTCATCCATGAAACTAACCTTTTGGGAAAACCACACGTTATTTGAGACGGAATCCGCAAGAAGAAACCAAAAGTTTTCTTCCTTGTGGAATGGGTAGTAGGGGGCATGGGGGAGGGCTCCAATCAGGCCATTACCACGTTTGAGAGTAACCCAAGCTTGGACCGTCACAATGTCACCCTCTTGTATACCCTCTTCACCCTCAGTCTCGCATGTAACTTCGACTGCTATGGAAGGCATCATCTGCAGAACCAACTCAACATCCTGTAGCTCCGCAGAAGAAAAACCACCTACTTGAGTAAGCAGGTCAGCGCGATCTTCAAGGCTCATGTCCTGGAGCTCCTGGAATGTTCTTACCTTCTGCAATTAAAGAATGGAGACCACTTACAAATAAGATTAAAAGACATGGTTCATCAAACCTAATATAGAGTAATGGACTATCTTACATTTCTTCAAAACAGTATTTCTCACTATGAAGGTCCAAATGCATATATGCAGGCTTAAAAGGAAAGAAAATCCAACTCCTCAGCATATACACACAACTCAAAACCAGTTATTTGAAATGTGTAGTCCAAGGATGGAAAATCTCATGCAACAGTGAAGGTATAAATATCCAAATGTAGAGTGCAATTTCTAATTCTCTCTAGCTAAATTGTAGAAACATTTTTTTGTTGGGGTTTAATGCAATTACATTAAGACAAGATATTGCCCCCAAGGGGTGTGGCTTGATGGCAAATGGCTTAGGACTTGATTCCCAGCTCCTGGGTCCGGTCCAAGGGTTGCATTTCTTGTAAGAGCCCGGGGCAGCCACGGATTTTACCTACTCCGTTTAAGCCCGGGTCGGGTGGTTTGGCGGCAGGGTTTTCAACATTTCCAAAAAATATATATAATAATTATAATACCTAAACTCATTGCAGGAAACTGCTGGAAACAGAAAAATACTTGTGATAAACTTCATGAGCAACAATCACTGTTCTAAAATGTGCCGCCTAAGCGGCGCGTTTAGGCTCGGCGACCCTAAATCGTAGGGGCCAGGCGTTTGCCAGAATAGGCGACATTTTCTGCCCATTCCGGCTAATTTTGAAGGCGAAATTCGTTGCTCAAAATTCGAAATTGAAGCTGTTTTCCGATCGGATTTTACACCCTAATCCTAACCTTAACCTTAATTTTACAAAACTAACTCTCTAACTCATCAATTTTAAAAATCCCAAATTTGATGCATAAACCATAATTTAAAAACTCTAATTTCTTCAATTTTTGTTAGTTTCCCATCAAATTGACCCTCTATAAATCTTACCCATTTCTCAAACAACATTTCTCTGTGATTATTTTGTCAAAATCACACCAAATCTTAAACCTAATTATGCCTAGGCCCCGCCTAGGCGCCCTAGGCGCTAGACACTGGGTCGCCGCCCGACTAGCGCCTAGCGCGTTTTAGAACACTGGCAACAATAGAAGCTGAAAAATCTAGAGCTCATTGACAGCTAGCAAACAGCTGTATTAAAAATTGCATTCCTGCTGCATTATAATTCAACATAGAATTTTATACACTGACCTTGCGGGCTATTTTTTTATAACAGCCTCACTAAAATGTGGCAGCTGCAAGAAGGGGCAATGCCTTCAGTGGATCCTCCGGTTGCCTTCCTTGAACTGAGAGGAACAGCCTGTATCAAATTCCATATAAAATAAACATAAAACTTAAGAGTAGACATGACCGATCAATAAAAAAAATATAAAAAGCGGCATGCATGCAGAAATATATGCCTGGATGGACAGAGGAACATGGATTACAAAACAAGGGGCAACCGAAACTAGCGTACAGTCAAAATTAGCAAACAATTTTTACTATACCCAAGAAATTGAAAAAGCAATTATTTCCACAAGGCATTCTTAAAACTAAGAAAACAATAATTAAGGAGAATAAAGATATACAAGGGGTTGAAGAAGGCAAGTCAAAAAAGAGTGGGAAATTCTCACAAGGATCAGCGGGTGAAAACCCTGAAACATTATAAAACAGCTGAATCCATTGTCCAGGAATACTATTTTTCACAAGCCAAAAGAAAAACATAAGTAAAAATTTGAAATCTTCTTTAGCATGCGTTTAAGAGGAAATAAAATACAGAAGATTCCTTAACGAGAGAATGAGTAGCTAGTGTCCCTAAATAAGAACCTGAATGATAGACTGAGAAAGCTCGACAACCCCAATTGCAGGCCTAAGCCATCCATGACCCTGAGCTGTGCGTGGTATAACGGCCATCTGAATAGAGATAGTAATACATTAATAGTGATAATGAAGAGTCTCAAAGCCAAAATTGATAAATACGTCATCAAAGAATTCTAACAGAATTGCGTATGATTAAGTATCATACATTCAAGAAATAACTAAAAGATTCATATGCCTCACATGCAAAACGAAGCTACAGTCAAAACCAAAAGTACAATTGTACAAAGACTTCATAAACATGAAACTAATGAAACAAGTACGATCAACATACACAGATCATATTCAGTCTGTCCTTGTCTAAATCTCCAATAAGACAATGGTCAGCAGTAGAATATGGCATAGAGGCAAAGCTCAGAAAACAAATTGTTTATTTACAGCAAAAACTATGCCAAGTGTAATTATTATTGTAGGCTATGTGATACGAAACTAGATACGGAAAAGACAAAACGCGATCCAAGATCCCGTAGACCCCCAAAGAACCTGTCCTTGAAAACCCTTGGAGATAGCCTCAGATGAATTTTGCCAGCAAAAAGGAGCCACAAAGGATGCCAACCCTTTGATAAGTCTTTGTTCAATCACTGAACTTTGGAAAATAAATTCTTAAATTGATATTCACGCTGGAATTGCTTATTGTAAAAAAAAGGTAGTTTTTTTTTTTTTTTTGTTTCACACAAACCAACTGACAAAGTGAAGATTAATGGTCAACACTCACTGCAACTTTAAACATGCCAATGAATAGATATTAGGCGTGGGAGCCTTAAATGTGCAACCTTTTTTTTTAAAAAACTTGACAGACTTGACAGAAACGAAGAAAAATAAAAATAAAAAAAAAAAACTGAGAAGAAAGAAGATAAAAAATGGTTTGCCTTAAATGCATTGCCTTTTCTTTCATGAGAATAATTTTAACAAGCAGCCTCTTTGTTAGACTCACCTATTGTGTTAATGATGTCATATAATCAAGTAATCAAAAGTCTTCAAATAGAAAAGGTTACATACTTATAGTAGATGCAGTAATAATGTATCAAATGCCATCTTCACAAATCATAAATGTCTACATACTAATCCACAACGTGCAGATATACCTTCATCAGTTCTTCTAGGAGGCGAGGTGCAAGTTCTAGCACGCGTCTAAAATCACCTAGTAAGGCTGGAGACAATGCGGCAGATTCACGAGTTAACTGAGCATGAATCAACAACTCTGTCTGTATGTAGGAACAGTGCAGAAGCATAAGAAACTAAAATAGTAGAAAAGAAAATATTGTAACTGCTCAGTTTGGCTAAATCTTGGCCTATAAAAATACCTTAACTATGGCCGGATGCTGCTTCCAGAACTTTGCTTGCTCCTGCTTAATGTTTTTAAGGTCCAGATTTAATTCACTCCTTACTGACATAAACAGCTTCTGGAGAGGTTCATCATCGGTCCTACGGACTGGAATTTCCATATATTCAGCAGCCTTAATGAACACTTCCATCACTTTGCTGTATAATCACGGTATATATTAGAAAAACAAAAGGCTATAATAGGCTTTTGCTGTTATGAAAGGAAAACTTGCGCTGTAAAATTTAATTGCTGTAAAATTTAATTGATGGACTCCTCAAAGAGGACTTTACATATACTTTTAAACTAGCCAGTAGGTGTCATATACCATGTGGAGGATAGTTTTCAGGTGATTCTTTAGGGAAATAGCCAAAATCAACAAATTATCATGTGATTGTTATCAAACGACAATTTATACATGTTAAAAACAGCACAATCAAACAGTAATCATCCCTTCCTGCTTATGCCTGCAAACATCCAGAGAGGAATGCATGTTCTCAGCCGTAAGAAGTTACTCTCATGCATTATATTATTCAATTACTACTATACACATCACACATATAGTCTAGCACTACTAAATGATTGATATGGTAACTTAATTAAAGAAAAAGACTAATAGTGAAAAAGTATGGTGAAGGGCAAGTACCTTGGGGCCAAAGATGGTTTCATGAAGTAATAGTATGCGGATAGGGTCTGATGCATGACGTAATTTCCCGTATATTTTGCTGACCTTGACAGATAAATAACAGCTATTACCAACGGCAGGAGGAGAATACAAATTCCAACGATCCAAAGTAAAAGTATGCCACCAGATGCCCCATCAATGTCAAGCAGGAACTGAGGGAGAGCAATGCCCATTTGAAATCCCTGTATAAACAAACTTAGACATTAGTTTCAAAAGTGTTATGACTTCATGCATTTAATATAAATGCTAATTGCAATTGGTTGTTCAAGAAGAGAATGGAACATTGCCTGTCTACCATCTGGATGGCCATATTTTTCAAAATTCTCACGTGATATTGGATCTGTCAGAGCTTGATAAGCCTTCGAGATGTACTCCACAAAGTAGGTGTTGGCCTCTGAAAGAATTCAACACAAAATTCAGTGTGCACAGGGTAATATTCAAATGTCTGATATTTCCAGCTCACCAAAGCACCAATAAGCGAACACATATAAACAGATGAACCAAAACACCTTCAACCTGGATCTGGGTTTTTATCAGGATGGTATTGTATGGAGAGTCTCCTATATGCTTTCTTTATCTCTGAATCAGAAGCCCCATGTTCCAATCCAAGTATGTTGAATGGCTCAAAAACTTGCATCTTGAATACAAAGTAGGAGAAAAATAATAATTTAAGCATCAATATAGCATGGATATTATGTAAGAGCAAGATAAAGTGATACAATGCAAGTAGTATAGCTTTTACCAGAAGCATAATGACCAAGTGATCACGGTTGAAATTGTAACAAACATATTTACCTCGCGACTTGTACTTTTGATGTAGTAAATGAGAATTATCATGATGACCCAAAGTAGTACTAGAGACAAGTTACTGCACGTAGAGAAGTTTGAGATCTGTGACAACAAATCCAAAAGTTGCAGAAACGAATGATGTAAGTCAACCAAACCATGGAACTCGTTACATATCAAAGAATTTGAGTAACATTAAAAGGTCAAACTGGGAACTCACCCGCTTGAATATAGATTTCCTGTACTTCCCAGAACGAGCACATTCAGAGCACTGGCAGTGGATGCTCTTTATTTTCTTTGAAAAAGCACGACACAACTTTAGTATCGTGTAAGGCACTAGAGGTAGGGCCATAATTGTCAAAATAAAAATTGGGAACAATTGACTATTCTCTTCTGCAGCTGCCATCTTGACCTTCTATCCAGAAACAACTTCTAAATTGCTACTGTTCCTGCAGAAAATCTGTTTAGAACTCCTAGTTCACTACATACACATGAGACTACACTACAAGTCCAACAGAGTTACAAAGGATATGTGTGCGGCTATAATTTTTCAAAAGGATCATACATACATTTCCTAATCATTCCGGAACTTTTACATTTAAAAGCACGTTCCAAATTTAACATTTATGTAACCATGAGATAAATATAACCCGATCTACAGAAAAGTTGTCATGATCCCGTCGAAAAATAATTCCATTTCAACATATTCACACAAACCCTAACCTCAAATAATGTATTTCAATTCTAAAATTCAAATTAAATTCCAAAAGTATAAGAAGGAAAACAATCGGTAGTATCACATCTTTCTACATAAACCCTAGATAACATCAACAATCAAATTAACATAATATACTCATGATTTCAAAGATGAGATCTGAAAGAGTAATTTTGGTACACAGCGGATTTAGTGTGGGTGAGTGGTGAACTTGGCGGCTGATGGCACTGTGTGTGGCGAAATTTGGTGACAGTCTAGTTGGTGAGTGGTAGGATTATTAGCACCTTAGGCTTTATCGAAAAAAAGAAAAGAAAAGGATTGATCACTTCGAGGGAATCTTCCTCCAATTTGTCAACAGACTGTTTTTTATTTTATTGCATGAATGTAAATAGGAAACAAATTTATAATAATAAGAATCCTATATATATATAATTATCTTTAGAAAAAGATAAAAAAAAATAAAGCCTAATCCTAATTCTGCCTGGAGGCTGTTGAGCGGCCGATTTTTGGTGATGGCGGTTTTGAACTTTGTCGATAAAGTTTCTAGAATTAGGGAAAAAAAATTTCCATTTATCATCTCCTAATACTAACATCTTATAAACGAAATTATGAATTCAGAATCAGCAAAAAGCAATCGACAACAAATGTAATGAAAAAAAAAAACAACTCTAACAGTGGAAAAAATTGAGTAATAAACACTATTCAAAGCACACTATGTACGCACTAAAATTCATATAAATTAAAACCAATCAACAAAAATTAGCCTGAAATAAATTCATCATATATGGAAAAATATCATAGAAATTAGATGATA
Organism: Zanthoxylum bungeanum; assembly: GCA_019454045.1. Lineage (NCBI taxonomy): Eukaryota > Viridiplantae > Streptophyta > Magnoliopsida > Sapindales > Rutaceae > Zanthoxylum > Zanthoxylum bungeanum. Next base: position 13,826 of record SKCR01045067.1, read on the forward strand.
AAAATTACCTTAAAATTAAAAATATATAATGAAGAAAACAGATCGCGATCACTAGCTCTGATCCCGTCCGTCTGATGGCGCGGAATTAGACGGAGAGAATGAACGGCGAGTTGTTTTTTATGAGATCCAAAATGAAACGGGCAGGAAGGAACAAGGTTTTAATTTGGATTTCCAATTTTGTCCTTCGATCCCCAGATTTTTTTAGGTTATAATCGTCATTTAGATTTTATTGGGAAAAGGAAGAACCTACCTATGATGGTTGACTTGTGCATTGCAGTTGTATTTCATGTTTGGTGAGCAATCTCGTAGGATATCAAGACCATCATAAATTGTAAAATGAATAAATGCTCGTCTCTATCAAAATACCTTGGTAAATTTTTCTGTATGATACAGAATAATTCAGTATGAATACCTCGTTGATTTTTTTTTTTTTTGAAAAACAGTATAATTCATATTAAGATAAAAAAAAAAAAAAGTACATAGTCTGGGATGGAACTCAGCCAGGCCTCATAGCTCGATTGTTAACAGCATATTTAGCTAATCCATGAGCTTTCGAATTACAATGCCTAGGAATGAACCTAATACAAGCATTTCTAATTTCGCCGCCATTCTACGAATTTCAGAAATCAACCAGCTAATTTCCTTCTCACTACTATCTTGGTCGTTGGCGAGTCGCACAACATTTTGTGCATCAGCTTCCACTATTATCGGTAACAGCTTCCATTGATCCGCAATTTTAAGACCCAATAACATAGCTCGGCTTCAATGAGCTCCACACTCCCCCTGAACAAAGAGGGTTGGACCACGGCGGCAATCACAATCCATTTATCATTATGAACAATAGCCCCCAAACCCGCTCGGCTCATATCCTTATTTGTTGCCGCATCCACGTTGACTTTGAACCAATTGGTCGGGGGCGTTGTCCATATATGCCGCTTAACCTGCCTCAGAACCTCATAACCCCTCTACTGTCGAACCCTTCTAAAAGACTCCACCAGATTCTCAGCTCTATTGTGAATACAATCATGCGGCTCTGATTTCTTTTAAAAGATGAATTGATTCTTGGCTGTCCATAATGACCACAGCAGCATACCCACCTTCTCCATATCAGCCTTTTGTAAATTAGCCTTGCTCCAGCTTAATAGACTCCAAAGATCCCCTGCATTTCGCCACCCACTGCCGCCAATCCATTTAGTTTTTTTCCATACATTTTTGGTAGCGTTACAGCCGACTAAAGCATGGAAAACATTCTCAACTCCCCTACCACATCTTTGGCAAATCGGTGAATCAATGATCCTCTTCCTATGTAGTGCAGCAGCCGTGGGTAACATATCAGACAAGGCTCTCCAAATAAAGATTTTAACCTTTGCAGGAAGAGATAAACCCCAAACCAATCCCCACCAGTCACCATTTCCGCTTGAGCAGCCTGCCTCTTCAGCCTTCTTGTCCTTAAAAGCCATATGGTAGCAACTTTTAACTAAGAACTTACCTTTGAAATCATAGTGCCATATTAACTGATCTGTTGCAGCTTGCTGGGGAAGAGGGATGTTTAGAATCTCATCAGCATCAGCCCTAATAAATAATTTTCTAACCAAATCTTCCTGCCACTAATTGCCGAAACTGATTAGCATGCTTACTTTGGCCTCTTTCAGTGTATCACTAACAACAATAAGGCTAAAAGATTCAGGTCTAGGAATCCAATGATCCTTAGCAATATAGACATCTTCCCCGCAACCAATTCTCCACCGCGAACCTCTCTGAATAAGCTCTCTCCCCCAAAGCAAGCTTCTCCAGATAAAAGGAGGTTACTGCCGACGTTAGCTTCCATAACAGTCTTTTTCTTGAAGTATCTAGCCTGCAAGATTCTCGAAACCAATGATTGAGGTTTTTGGATAACCCTCCACACTTGTTTAGCTAATAGAGCTTGGTTGAAAACAATTGGATCCTTAAAACCCATGCCACCATCCTTCTTCGGAATGCACAACCTACTCCATCTAGCCCAATGAATTCCTTTTTTATCACCATTGGAACCCCACCAAAACTTGTTCAAAATCTTCTGGATGTCCTCACATAAACCGAAAGGGAGCTTGAACACACTCATCGCATACGTAGGGATGGCTTGAGCCACAGCCTTCACCAAGACTTCTTTTCCCCCATAGGAAAAAAGATTTTCTTTCCATCTTTTAACAGTGTTCAGAATCTTGTGTTTAATCTCATTGAAATATTTCCTTTTATTTCTACCCACCATAGAAGGCAAACTTAGGTATCTCTCATGTATAGACACACGATGAAGGCTGAGGATGTTTCTCATGCTATCGGCCACATGTTGTTCTGTATTGGGGCTGAAAAATTTGACTACTTCTCAAAATTAAACAACTGTCCCGACGCTTGTGCATAACAGTCAAAAATCTTCTTGACAGTATTTGCCTCCTCCATATTGGCCCTTGTGAAAACCAGACTATCATCAGCAAAGAAAAGATGAGATATTGCGATGTCCTTTCAAAATGGATCCATTTAATCTGCTTACACCTTTCAGCCTCTTGTAGTAATGATGAAAGAACTTCCCCACATAAAATGAATAGTTATGGCGACAATGGGCATCTTTGCCGTAAACCCCTTGATGGCTTAAAACCTCCTATAGTCTGACCATTAATTATCACTGAAAAAGAGGGGGAACTGACTGATACATCTCATAACTAGTTAAGTCCACTTCTCAGAGAAGCCCATTTTGTCCATTGCACTCCTAAGGAAATTCCACTCCACCCTATCGTATGTCTTGCTCATATCCAATTTGAGTGCGGCGAAACCATCCCCCACCCTTCTCGAATTCCTCACTTTGTGAAGGCACTCATACCCTATTATAACGTTGTCTGAAATAAGCCTTCCTGGAACAAAGGCACTTTGATTCGGAGAAATGACATCATCCAACACATTTTTCAATCTATTAGCAATCACCTTAGCTATTGTCTTATAGATCACATTACAGAGACTAATTGGTCTGAAATCTTTCATCTCATTCGGTCTCAACTTCTTTGGGATTAAAATAATTTGAGTCTCATTAAGTATCGAGATTTCACCTTTGTTGTTAAGAATGTGAAGACAAGTGGCCAGGAACTCCTTCTTGACAGCTGACCAGTGACTGATAAAGAATGATGTTGGGAGACCGTCGGGGTCTGGGGATTTATTTGGATCCATCTGTTGCAACGCCTTCAAGACCTCTTCCTCAGTAAACGATTCATCCAACCATTCTACAGAAGATCCCTGAATTTTCCTGTATACACCACCCATAGAAGCCTCAATGCACTCCTTAGAAGGGTTAGTAGAAGTGAATAAATCTGCAAAATAATTACAGGCAACGTTGCATATCCCCTTTTCATCATCAATCCATTTTCCTTCCTTATCCATGATTCCCTTGATCGTATTTCTCTTTTTTATTTCTGAGGCCCTCGCGTGGAAAAACTTTGTGTTTCGATCTCCATCTTTCAACCAGTCCACTCGAGCTCTCCTCCTCCAGTAGGTTTCTTCCTCCTTCATGATCAGGTCTATCTTCCTTTCAGTAGCTTTTATCTTTTCCCAATCTGAATACTGCACTTCATTATTAAGCATTTGGTGAAGTTCACTCCTTAGCTTCTCCAAATCTGTTCTCCTCCCCTTAAATTCATTGCTACTCCATCCCTTCAGCCTTCTCATTGCTTCAACATATTTGAGTCTGAATATTTGTGGTGGACTTCCGTTAATACCTCGTTGATTAAGTAAGTTATTTCGTTAGTTTCTGTAATTTTTAAATTTATTTTTAAAAATTATTAAATAAATAATAGACTCAAACTATAGAACTAAATGATTATTTACTCATATAAAAAAAAGTGTATATATGTTATAACAAAAAATTCCCATTTAAGTGTATATGATTATATTTAGAAAGTGAATTTGGTTTGAATTTGTTATTTTGGTTACATGAGTTGTGTTAGTATTAATCATTAATATTACTACTATTATTATGATAATGTTTGTTATATGTTGGATGAGTGTTACACAAATGTGTCCCTGAAGGGTGTGGTGGATCTCACATTGAAGTCCTGGGTTCGAATTTAAGGGGGGCGCTTCTTGTAAGTGTCTGGGACATTCGAGGGTTTTACCTGCTCCGCTTAAGCCCAGAATGAGTGATTTGGCGGTGTGGTTTCTAACGATTTTAAAAAAAAGTGTTGCATAAATTTACTAGATACCAAGGTGTTCAAAAATTAGATTAATTCAATGAGTTGATTCTATTAGGTATGAGTGAGTAACGATTTCGAGTGTATTTGAAATCGCTTATAATCGAATCGAAAATTTGATTTCGGAATCAGAATTGGTTATCTTATAATAGGTTCCGGTTCATAATAATCAGAACTAAATTTTTCCGTGTAACTTCCAATTCTTCGAATTTTTCCGTGGAACCAAATAATAATCAGGAACATATCTTTGAGCTCATTTGAAATAGAAACATGAGCAAAACAGTAAGGTGGAGAAAGATATATTCTTGCATTCTTTCCAAAGAAGTAAGGTGGAAGGAAGTAAGGTAGAAGCGACTGAAAGTAGTGAAATGTGAGATTTTATTTTACATTTCTTTTTGTTTTAATTAATTTGTCTCTAGATGCATTGTGTTAGCCTGTTGGAATATAATTTTGATTCTCTTTAATTGTTACACATTTTTCACATTGGATTGTGTTTGTTTATGTTTTTATTTTAATTTAAAGAGAATAGAATGGATTTGATCTTGTAGACGCTGATTTCGCCTTCGGCTTACAATCGAGAATTTGTATGATGAGACACTAACGATCCTGCAAAACAAAGGTAAAGTGAGCGTAGAGTAACTACCCACTGGTGTGGTGGATACCTTAGGCACTCCGACGCTTAAGTCAGTGATGAAGACGAGCAGAATAAAAAAAGAGAACAATGTTTAGTGTTACCTTGATCTTCGTAGATTGCCGTGAGGGCAGTAGGCTGGTGTGTAGAGGGTGATGTGTGCTTTGAGAACTCGAGTGTGAGAGCCCAAGCTTGAACGAATGTTCCCTTTGGACCCCCTCTCCTTTTATAGGTCGTGAGATGGCTTTTTAATCGGATTTGAATTCCTTGGAGGAGTCATACTCCAAGTCTATTTAGGAAATGGTAGTTGAATCAGGGTTGAATTAAGAATGTCTATATATTCGGGATTATGTATAATCCCCATAGTAATTGGATTAGACTACCGTGTTTGTGGGTAGTTCGTCATAATCAAAAGACTTATTTTCCTTATTAAGAAGGAATTTAGGGCTTCGACTGGCCTAATTTGTTGAAAGGGCCATCAACCAACATGATTATGACCTTGCTGAATCCCTTATCAGTAGTATGGGTTGTTGAAAGCCTTTAGGTCGTATAGGCTTCTTCCCTTGAGATGTACGGGCTCGTGGGTCATGTGGAGGAATCGTGCTCTTAGATTGAAGGTTGTTAATAGTCTTGTGCTATTTGGGCTTCGTCTAATGTGTGGGCCTAAAACATAATGACATTTGGGTCCTTGACCCAAATTTAGCCCGTACAATTTATCCATTACTCTCTAAGATAATGAGTCATCGGTTTGAAGAATATTATACGAGTATGTCATGTGAAACCACTATGTCATTTGGAATATCGGCTTTTCTAAGACCAGAGGAAGGTCACGCTACATCAACTGGACCAAATGAGGACTGAGGAGTTTTCCCGATCGACTGGGTCGGATTATGGTCCAGGAGGTTCTTTGACAAGACAAAGGTTATTATGGAATGTCTCGTCGACTGGACCTGATGAAGATCCAGAATAATTTCTAGCTGACTAGACCTGAAGAAGGTCCAGATGAGTCATTTATGTCGTTTGAACTAGATGAATGTCCAGGTCTTCAACTTGACTTGACTAGAGTCATGAGGAATGTTCCCGTCGACTGGACTAGATGAAAGTCCAGGATATGAAGTTCCAGGATAATCTTCAATCGACTAGACCTGAAGAAAGTCCAGTGGAGTCTTCTATGTCATCTGGACCAGATGAGGGTTCAAGTCTTCAACTTGACTCAACAAGAGTCATGAGGAATACTCCCATCGACTGGATTAGATGAAGGTACATGATAATCTACAGTCGACTAGACCTGAAGAATGTCCAGGAAAGTATTCTATATCTTCTAGACAAGATGAAGGTCCGGGTCTTCAACTTGACTCGACAAGAGTCATAAGGAATGTTCCCGTCGACTAGACCAGATGAAGGTTCAGGATAATCTCCTTCAGGTGAGACTTCTATGTCGTCTGGACCAGATGAAGGTCCAGGTCTTCATCTTGAATCGAAAAGAGTCATAGGGAATGTTCCCATCGACTGTACCAGCTGAAGGTCCAGGATGATCTCCATCCGACTAGACTTGAAGAAGGTTCAGGGGAGTCTTTTGTGTCTTCTAGATCAGATGAAGGCTAGGTCTTCAACCACATCGTATGACATTGCCTGTGAGTTTGAAACCGTAATATGGTTAGTGATAAGAAGAAAACACTTTGACTTGTTTTTTAGTGACTATGTCGGCTGAACTGATTGATAGAATCTGGGAGTTGGTCAATGTTATCGTCACGCTATATCACCTGGAGCGTTCGTGATAGTCTATAGGAGGATTTTGGACCAAAAGAAAGCCCCGACGTCACCGAAAGCCTTTTCGGGTTGACTGAGAATACCGATAGTAATCTCATGTAGTTTGGAGAAGATGGTACGGAAGGATTGTGCCTCTCGATCGCTTAGGATCATTTGGAGTCATGAAGTATGTCTTTGCGTCGACTGGGGAAAAATACTACTCTCGTGTTGTGTGAGCCCAACAGGTAGATTTTTGTTGTTTGGAGAACACGGACGTCTCTGAACTTAGTTCATAGTGTGGAAGGTCAATCTCCCTCAAACTACATGGTTGTATCTATGAAATGTGGATTGTCTCCAAGCGATAATGAGGTTTGCGCCCAACTATTTCTCATGTTGAACTCAGTTGGGCTTCGCAAAATGGGCCACAAAGGCTTAAGGCCCACGTCTGACCGCTATTGTAGCCTTAGCGAGTGTTTCGAGGTGGCTTTAGACGGAAAAATAAGACGCCAAGCGAATGCACACATAAGTGAGGTTGGGGGGCTCATTTTCTTCATTCACCAAAAACTTTCTCATTTAGCGAAGTTGAAAAGCTCTCTTAATCTTCAAGGTATTCCTCACTCTCAATCTCTTGTTCTTTAGTTTCTTCAACATATTCTTAAGTCTTCTTCAAACTGTCCTTGATCATTTAGGTGATTTGATATGTTTAGGGTTTATTAAGACTCTCGAAATTGTGTTTGAGGACTAAGACAATTTAATCCTTAGGGAGTAGAAATACAGAAGATTCAGGTGTTTGCAGGCTTAGTACACTGTCATGTGAAGTAATGTCGAGTGAAAGTTCTATGAGTTATAGTGATACCCCTATAGAGATGTATGTCAGATCTTCTGACAGTACTTCTAGGTCTCTTACTGCCCTGCAATGATTCCATCATCAAAGATGTTGTAGTCATTGGCTCATGCTTCGCAGCAAGAACCTCAGACATCTCTACTAGTAAGTAGCAACAGACTTTTTCATTAGTCGCGACTCATTTTGGTAGGCAACATGCACAGCTTGGCTAGAATATTTAGCCGACTCGAGAGGACATTCCTCTGTTAGGACAAACTTAGGGTCTTCACATACCAAAATGAAGTTCATGTTACTTTTCCATTTTACATAGTTTTCTCCAGTTAATTTGTCATTTGAGAGAATAGAAATGATCGGAGAAACCATGGCTGAAAATAAAACAAGCATGCATTTTTAATATTCATTCATTGCTTATTGATGAACATTAAAAAGTGTACATTTAATAAAAGGGAAACTAATCATTTCACACTTATAATTTCATTAATCTCCTTAATTTATCACATTTGTGAAATAATAATTAAATTTATGTTTTATATATTTTTATTATGATTTTTTTTCTTATATAGGTGAAATAATACTTTGGATACATAACTAGAAAAATGGAAGTGACATTTGGATTTTGGAGGCCATAAATTAAAAGGGCGTTCTAACAGTGTACAATTTCAGAAATTCTAAATTTTCGTAATTTTCATATTTTAGCCATAACGTTTTACTTTTGTATTGGATTGAGGCGATTCTAGTTCCAAATGAAAGAAGACTCAAATATCTACAACTTTGTCGTTTATAAAATTTTCTAATTCTGATGTTTTAAAGGCTGAAATTGATGAAAAATCCAAAGTGTGTTATATGTAATTATTAAAGACAAAAACAAGAAGAAAAGAAAAGAAAAAAATATATAGGTAAGAAATGACATCTACCTTTCGGTGGAATGTCATTTCCCACAAATCATCCAATTTGCAAATTTAAACATTGCATGATACATGAAGTGTGAAGGTGCTGAGCCCTCTACTATAAATAGAGGTGCTCAGCACCTTATAAAATCAGCATGTATTCCATAGTTTTCTCTGAAAATTTATGGAGTTCTATCTATTGTGTGTTTTATTTGTCAAGCTTTGTTATAATTTCTTTTTCCTTTCAGTAATAAAATTATGCATGTTTTTTTTTCAAATCATAAGTAGATAATTTCATCATGCTGGGGTAAATGGTGAAACTGTTAATATGAGAATATAGATTAATCTTATATATATTATAATATATGAATTGTAATCTAAAGACTAATATTTAATTTAAATCTGTATTAATTATTAACAAACTTCGTTACCGTCTATATGTCTGATTTTATTTATTTGACATAATTGAGTACCTAACTGGACTTGTTATAGACAAATGTTATCACCACCTTTATGACTGGTTTTATATGTTTTGACATAATTAATTCCTGAAAAAATTAACTGGGTAATAATGATAATTTATAAATATTATAAAAGTAAGATTTCTAAATTTGAGATTTTAAAAGTGGATCATCTAGCCTCGAGCATTTTATTTTATTGTTGTAGTCCAATTTAAAATTTTCAATCACTTCAAACAATTCAGTCTTTTTATTTTCACTCGAATTATTATTTTATTTTACTAAATCTATTCCATGTGGATTGACCCCAAACTTACCGAGTTATTTTATTATTTCGATACTCTTATACCTGGGAGTAAAAAACCACTTTGGTGAGTATGTCAAGTTTTTGCCGCCGTTGTCGGAGAATATAATTTAGTAGATAGAATAATAACTTAACTTGTATTTCTTTTATTTTCTTCCTTTTTATTTTTTTATTTTGTATTTTCTTTTTTTTTGTTATATTTTTTGCATCTCATTTTCTTCTTCTTTGTATTTGTGTAGATCCTACATGTCCTGACTGATCCTAAATGAATCCTGAACCTAGACATCCAACATATAGACAAACCCTGTATTTGATTATTTAAGGTTACAAGATACATAAAACTCAATTAAATTATCATTCAAATTAATAATTTTTTTTAAAGTTTAACCTATTTATTTTATTTTTAATTTAATATAATAAAATTCAAATAAATAATTTTTTTATTATATTTATTTGATAATAATATCCAATTATAAATTTTTTTAAAAATTATTTTTTCATTTTAAAAATTATTTTTTTTTAAAAATAAATTGAACCAGAGTCGTTCTGTCCGATTCCGGTTCGGTTAACGGTTACGATTCCCCAATCTTGTGGAACCGTAACTTGAACCAGAGTTTTCTGATTTGGTTACGGTTCCACAAGATTGGGAACCGTAATCGTTCAGTTCGATTCTGGTTTGGAACCGAACCAAACTGGTGGCCACCTCTACTAAAGTATAAACTATAGACAACTTTGTGTTACCACATAAATTGAGAATTATTACATCATAAAGAAATAGAATAGTTGGCTTAACTTTTGTAGAGAATTATTAAAAAAATCATTGCATTATGACTAATTTCTAAAAAAGATAAGTTTTTCATAAATAGTTTTAAGTTTTTAAGATTCTTCTCTTTAGTTTAAAGTATAATCCTAAATTAACTTTCATCATATTTATATCTCTATTTTATCCATCTCCATTCCAACATTATATATTGTTGACGGCTGATTTTGGTCTCAGGGGCAATATGAGAATATCACTCCCGAGACTAATCCTCCCTCAATAGTGAATTTGTTTGGTTATGGGGGACCAAAGGCAAACTTAGCAAAAAACAGATAAACACACCAATAAACAAGGAGATTTAACGTGGTTCGGTGGATTTGGATCCGACCTACGTCCACGGACACAAAAAGGATGGTACTTTTATTATTCAAAATGCGCTTCTCAGACCGTTCTTTGTGTTTTTACAAGTTAGAGCTTGGTGATTCTGATCTCAACTCTACCTTGCTCTCAACTTGTTCCTCTTATTCTCTTTTTTTGTTCTCTCTTTTTCTCCTCATCTCTACACTCACTATACCCTCTTATTTATAATGGTGAAGAAATCATATTCCTATTTGTACAAGAATTTCCTAGTTGAAACAATTTCATTTTCCCATAAGGATTCCTAGTCAAAACTATTCTCTTTTCCCATAAGGATTCCTAATTAAAACTACCTTCACTTCTTTTATCCTATTTGGACACTGACCCATCAGTTTTCCCCATGAAAGTAGGATAACTTATCTTCTGGAGCATATCTCGCCATATTCCCGGTCTTCATGAGGTCGGTCATGATGGTCATTTGTGCTGAGAATGCTGCTGCTACCGATCTGATAGTGCTCGGTCATCCGAACCAAAGTGGTCGGTTATCGGATCATAAAGTTCTCGGCCACTCACTCATGTGGTCGGGTCGGTATTAATGATCTTTGACCAAGGAGAAAATTACCCTTTTGCCCCTGTCGTGCTGTCTTAAATACCATAGTGCCTAAAAACACCATCAACATCTGTCCCCTAGTTCTCGGTTACAACGAGTTTGCGAGTTGATGCTGGGAACTATAAAAAAGATGGTGTGCCGATGAATCCGTCGGTGGTCATTCCAGGAATCGCAGAGAAAAATGCCTTGGCTGCAAATCTGGTCCTTCCTGCCACCCTCATGTGCTCAGTCAACGAGGATCTCGATATCTACCCGTGGAGACAATGCTTTGCCCTTATGCTGACGACGACCGACTCGATGGGACATAACCCGACCCCGAGCTGAAATGAACACTTGGCTCCGAGGGAAATGTTACGTCCCCATACCAAAAGGACGGACTCGGTGGGACACGACCCGACCCCGAGCTGAGATGATCACTTGGCCCTGGGGGAATGTTACGTCCCCAGACCAAAAGGCTGACTTGGTGGGACGTCACCCGACCCCGAGCTGAGATGAACACTTGACCCTGGGGGAATGTTACGTCCCCAGACCAAAAGGACGGACTCGGTGGGACACGACCCGACCCCGAGCTGAGATGAAGACTTGGCCCTGGGGGAATGTTACGTCCCCAGACTAAAAGGACGGACTCGGTGGGACGTAACCCGACCCCGAGCTGAGATGAACACTTGGCCCTGGGGGAATGTTACGTCCCCAGACCAAAAGGACGGACTCGGTGGGACGTAACCCGACCCCGAGCTGAGATGAACACTTGGCCCTGGGGGAATGTTACGTCCCTAGACCAAAAGGACGGACTCGGTGGGACACGACCCGACCCTGAGCTGAGATGAACACTTGGCCCTGTGGGAATGTTACGTCCCCAGACCAAAAGGACAGACTCGGTGGGACGTAACCCGACCCCGAGCTGAGAGAAACCAAGTGACCTCGGCGGAACGAATCCAGCCCAGAGCTAATTAACCAAGTGGCCTCAGCGGAACGAATCCAGCTCGAGCCTGATTAACCACGTGGTCTCGGCGGAACGAAATCCAGCCCCGAGCCAGGTAATATTTGGGACTTGCTCAGAAGGGAATTGAATCAACCTTGTGAAGCCCTACCGAATCTGGCACGGGCGTCCCCTTGCCAGACCAGTGAAAAACAAAATCAAAACTTTGAAAAATAAGACCAAAAAGGTGGGGGTGACTCGGCACTTGTCCCAAAAGAAAACTTTTTACAAATGTAAACAACAGCACGGATGCCTCAAAACAGCGTCCTGCCCGAGGCCTCCCAAACACAATTCTGAATCTTTCAATTCAGTGTCCCGGCGAACCAGGATTCGGATCAGAAGAGCGTTTGATTGGTAAGGGCACATCCTCTACACGTCGGTTCACTGGGGAGCCTGTGTATTGTATGAGGGCTCCTCCTTATCACGCTGGAGTAGGCACACGCTACAGGGGCACAACGCATCCCCGTGCTGCGTCTCTCGTGGATCCGGATGATAAATGGATCAAAGAGTGTCCGGGATACTAAGGGCACATTCCTCCTTAGGTCCGGCATCACTGGAGCTAGCAATCGTCACGGGGGCATCATTATCCCCCGTGCTATGCTTTCCCACGGATCCATTACATCGGGTAAGTGAGGATCAAAGAGTGTTCGACACATTAAGGGCATATTCCTCCTTATGTTCGGTAACACTGGAGTAAGCAATCGCCACGGGGGTATCATCCCTCCCCGTGCTATGCTTCTCACGGATCCTATGCATCGAGTATGTCCCTGAGGACCCCGAGCCAAGAGAGATACTTGGTTCTGGGGGAATGTCTCGTCCCCAGACCAATGAGCATGACTCGGTGGGACGTAACCCGACCCCGAGCCGAAAAAGGCACTTGGACCTGGGGGAATGTTACGTCCCCAGTCCGAAGGGCTGACTCGTTGGGACGTACCCCGACCCCGAGCTGAGAAAGGCACTTGGAACTGGGGGAATGTTACGTCCCCAGTCCGAAGGGCTGACTCGGTGGGACGTACCCCGACCCCGAGCTGAAAAAGGCACTTGGACCTGGGGGAATGTTACGTCCCCAGTCCGAAGGGCTGACTCGGTGTGACGTACCCCGACCCCGAGCTGAGAAAGACACTTGGAACTGGGGGAATGTTACGTCCCCAGTCCGAATGGCTGACTCGGTAGGACGTACCCCGACCCCGAGCTGAAAAGGGCACTTGGACCTGGGAGAATGTTATGTCCCCAGTCCGAAGGGCTGACTCGGTGGGACGTACCCCGACCCGAGCTGAGAAAGGCACTTGGAACTGGGGGAATGTTACGTCCCCAGTCTGAAGGGCTGACTCGGTGGGACGTACCCCGACCCCGAGCTGAAAAAGGCACTTGGACCTGGGGGAATGTTACGTCCCCAGTTCGAAGGGCTGACTCGGTGGGACGTACCCCGACCCCGAGCTGAGAAAGGCACTTGGAACTGGGGGAATGTTACGTCCCCAGTCCGAACACATCTCTATGTGCCCGCAGCACTTCCATATGGAGAAGAAAGATAGGCTTACCATGTTCCATCAATAACACCTAACCTATGCCGATTTTGGCGGACCGTGCTCCACCCCGGTGAACTCATGCGGTTCCGACGTGCCCAGAGGCCAGAGGTCCGGACCCCGAGCTGAAAAAGGCACTTGGACCTGGGGGAATGTTACGTCCCCAGTCCGAAGGGCTGACTCGGTGGGACATACCCCGACCCCGAGCTGAAAAAGGCACTTGGACCTGGGGGAATGTTACGTCCCCAGTCCGAAGGGCTGACTCGGTGGGACATACCCCGACCCCGAGCTGAAAAAGGCACTTGGACCTGGGGGAATGTTACGTCCCCAGTCCGAAGGGCTGACTCGGTGGGACGTCCCCCGACCCCGAGCTGAAAAACTAAGTGCCTTTGGCGGAGCAAAAATCCTGTCTCGAGCAGATGGCCGTCCCCCTTCGGGAGATCTTTTCTTCGCTTTCTACTAAGACAAATTTCCTGGCTACCTCTAGAGCGGTGGCATAATCCGGTGTGTCTTGGATTCTTAGATGAGTCCACAACTTCCCGACCTTCAAACCTCCCTTGAGACTTTCTAGCGCTTCAGATGACTCATATGCTCCGACCTCGAGCACCAAAATGTGGTATCTTTCAATAAAATTTTTCAGGGGCTCGTCATCTCCTTGCTTCATAAGTCTTAATTCTCCAATCGTCTTTTCGGGGACGCAGTCCCCCTTGAAGTGTCGTATGAATGACTTCTTAAGTTGTGTGAAGCCTCCGATGCTTCTTGGGGCTAGGCTTCTATACCATAGGATGGCCGGTCCGGCTAGTGTTTAAAGGGAACACTTTACAAATGACGTCCCCCGTTACCCCTTGTACCTCCATTAGTAGGACGAAACCTTCGACGTGAGTTTTGGGATCGGTATGGCCTTTGTATGGCGCCATGGTTGGCATGCTGAATATTTTTGGGAATTTTTCTGACCTTATTTCTTCCGTGAGGGGGGACTCATCTTTACCGTCCCGAGCATCTCCCATGTCTGTGTTGGGGAATACTCCCCATTTGGCTAGTTCCTCCCGCAGCCAAGATTTCATGCTGTTGTCTTTGGTTCCATGCCGCCTCTTGTGACTTCCTCTTTTTCTGTTGTCTTGGGCGTGGCGCTTCTCAGGTTCGGTATTTTCCTGTGCTCTTTCGTCACATTCTTTCCTTTTTTTCCTGGCATCGTGAGGGCTATTATAGGAGGAGTTTGGTGACGATTTGTCATCTTCTTCCTCCCACATGTCTTCAGTTTGGGAGTCTTCCTGAACCACTACAGATTTTACCCTGTAGGGGCCCCTTCTCCGGGGTCTGTCGTCCTCACTTGTATCAACAATTCTTTTTCCCTCTACTATTTCGTTCCTTCGTCGGCTAGTCCCGGCCTCGTCGTGTGCTCCCTCTATCTTTTCCAACCGGTCTACTATGATTTTTAGCAAGGTTTGATTTTCCTTCATTTCTTTCCTTAGGTTCTCCTCGATCTTTTTCCATCCAATCTGCGGCTGAGTTTCCTGATGATTGGTGGTTTCCGCATTCCGCCATTGTCTTACTACACGAGTTGCTTTTTGTCCAGTTCCCCACAGACGGCGCCAACTGTTGACGGCTGATTTTGGTCTCAGGGGCAATATGGGAATATCACTCCCGAGACTAATCCTCCCTCAATAGTGAATTTGTTTGGTTATGGGGGACCAAAGGCAAACTTAGCAAAAAACAGATAAACACACCAATCAACAAGGAGATTTAACGTGGTTCGGTGGATTTGGATCCGACCTACGTCCACGGACACAAAAAGGATGGTACTTTTATTATTCAAAATGCGATTCTCAGACCGTTCTTTGTGTTTTTACAAGTTAGAGCTTGGTGATTCTGATCTCAACTCTACCTTGCTCTCAACTTGTTCCTCTTATTCTCTCTTTTTTGTTCTCTCTTTTTCTCCTCATCTCTACACTCACTATACCCTCTTATTTATAATGGTGAAGAAATCATATTCCTATTTGTACAAGAATTTCCTAGTTGAAACAATTCCTTTTCCCATAAGGATTCCTAGTCAAAACTATTCTCTTTTCCCATAAGGATTCCTAATTAAAACTACCTTCACTTCTTTTATCCTATTTGGACACTGACCCATCAGTTTTCCCCATGAAAGTAGGATAACTTATCTTCTGGAGCATATCTCGCCATATTCCCGGTCTTCATGAGGTCGGTCATGATGGTCATTTGTGCTGAGAATACTGCTACCGATCTGATAGTGTTCGGTCATCCGAACCAAAGTGGTCGGTTATCGGATCATAAAGTTCTCGGCCACTCACTCATGTGGTCGGGTCGGTATTAATGATCTTTGACCAAGGAGAAAATTACCCTTTTGCCCCTGTCGTGCTGTCTTAAATATCATAGTGCCTAAAAACACCATCAACATATATATATATATTATATATATATATATATACACATATTAAAACAAATTAATTTTTATTTTAATGGTGCCTCGGCAAGACCTCAACAGTCGAAGCCAAAACCCGATCATCTGGGAAAGATGATGCTGCTTCTGAGCCCAATAGAGTGTCTTCAAAGTTCTCTTAAGCTGTGACCCAACACTCAAATTGTTGTCAATGACGATGACCCCTTATGCAAGTATAGACACATCCTCATTTGAATTAAGGCCATTAATACCTCTAGCGAAACTGATTAAAAACCTGTTCACCGTGAACAGTGTATGATTTTTTAGCAATTGGATCTGAGATATATTTTTAGATCATTTTTCACGTGAACAATTCATATTCACTATTTCACATAAATAATGATTTAAAAAAAAAAAAAAAGAATTGGATATGTTTAAATATTTTTAGGTATGTAAAATAATATTATAATTGTAATTGAATATTTGTAAGTTATTGTAACTGAGAAAATTGACCATATTTTGACAAATAAAATGTGATTGTGTGATATCAGTTCTTTTATATTATTTGAATTTTCTTTTTCCTTATCCCCTAACACTCCCAATCTCACACACGTCTTCTCTTTTTCATCAAAAATCTGCCACCACACACAAAAGCCTAGTATAACTACAACAATAACTCTATATTATTAAAAAAGAAAAAAAAACCGATTATAGTTTTTCGTTGTGTGTGCTTAACGTGAGACATATAGAATGAGAGCAATGTATTGAAACTATTTACAGAGACCAGTGAGAGAGAGAAATTTGAAACCAGTAGAGATGGAAAATACAAAATACAGTAGAGAGAGGAAAAGGCACGTTCGTCATCTTCCGCCATCTTTTCCGGCAAGAGAGAAATTGTTTGTTGGTTAATGTTTGATATAAGAATTTATATAATATAGTATAAATATATTTATACATATATGTTTGGAATTTATATTAAGTTATTGATAACATGAGAATTATAAATTTGTAACTATAAATTTTGGGTATAATTATATGTTTGTATTATAAGACAAAGTGTTTGAGTATTCCGTGATCTTTGAGATGAGATTGATGGATGAAGTGTGATTATGTGTGTTGTATTGTATTGGACAATTATTACCCATAGCGTCACTATTTGTAAAAGACATTGTGGTTTTTGTACAAATTAACTATGTGACAATGAAAATTGCTATTTTATCATTTTGTAATTAGATTACTTGAATACATATAAATGATAAAAGTCTTTATGATTAGTTCCGGATTAATAAGATATGAGACGATATCAATCCACAAAGGTTTAATCATTAAATATCCCTAGTCGTAGTATTATCGAGACTGGACATCAATAATGCGGAATAGACTAGTATTGCACTTGTGCGCGTTGTGGGAGCATAACGGCATAGTTCTCATATATTTAAGTATTGGATACTTATGCAAGTGTAATAGGAGGTTGTGTTTATCGATGGTACGGGAACAGCTTCGCTCTGGATAGACCCTGCGGAATCTCATTGGTAGTATGACTATGTGTCTATGAGAATCCACATCAGGGTAGGTGTATTTGGTCTTAACCTGAGACTTGCATCGCTAATACTTGCGACAATTAGTACGTTTTGGTTTTGGTCGTCCGGGACTTTAACAAGTTCTGTGTACACCTCTTCTGGGTTTATTGAGAATCGTAGTGTATTGGGTGTGATGTCAAGACAAAAGTATCACTTCAGTCATATGGAGATGATGATCACGCAGGGATACAAAACTGATTCTCTATTATGTTGCAACTATCGGGATAATATGACAAGGTCATGATTATCCGATTAAAGAGACTAGTTGCTTGTGATCCGATATATACTTCGTACGGGACAGACACTATTCCAGTCTCAGGCCTTGCATGTAACATTTGATATTGGATCGCAATACGCAATACTACGTATACTACGTCTGACAAAAATTATATATTCCTTAAAGAATATTTCTGGAGAATTGGGTAGGCACGATGCTTTGGTAGAAGCCAACCATGTCTTGTAAATTGGTAAGAACGTGGTACGGGGTACACACGTATTCGGATAGTCCGACGACCGGATTTACTGCTAACATATCCAAGGATCTCATGGGTCGCTTCCCGAAGATTCACCGATGACGTATGACTCGAACAGAATTAATCTGAGATTAATTATAAGAGAGAGAAAATTAATCTGGGATTAATTACGGCAAGAATTTATCTGGGATAAAATTCGATAAGAAGAGAGAGAGAGAATGATTAATTTGGAATTAATCGATTAAATAATATATTCGATATATTAAATGAAATTAGATTTCAAAGCGGAATTAAAATTTGATTTTAATTCGGGCGAACGAATTAATTTAGAATTAATTCGCAAGCGACTTTCGTAATAATTTTGCGAGGCATTATTATTTAATTAAATTTGATTTAATTAAGTCGCAACGGAAAATTCGTTAATTCAGAATTAAATGAACCCGAGCCCAGAATGTGTTAGCGGGCCCACTCAAATTTTGAATTTCAAAGTGAGGCCCACCAATTTTGGATTTATCATCAACTTTGACCTCATCAAACTTGATTCGCTAATATATAGATGTTTCTAAACCATCGAAACTAAGTCGTCGTGTTTCTATCATTGATCATTTTTGCCAAATTCTTCATGTGTTCATGTCTTTGAGCTTTTTATCTTTGAGCATTTTTGCTTCATTGACATCATCAAAATCATGATACTAATAAATAGATGTTCAAATGTAGTGCCACTCGGACCCTTAAAATAAGCAACGTTGGTTGCATGCTATAATATTCTCCCCTAATTATGATGAGCTAATAATAAAAGCTCTTTCGAGTGGAGAAGTTTTGCCCTTATATTTTGAATTTGGCTCATTGACTTTTTGCACTTGAGACTTACTTAAACTGGTTTTTTCTTTTACTTTTAGAAAGAGATAGCATAAGGTTGTCTAGTCAAAATTCACACTATTTAGTTAGCTAAGTGTGATAGAGATTATACTGTCAGTCCAAAAACTCACACATGTGACCAAACCTTAAGACATAAAAACATGTATGTGAGATGCGAGCACAAGATATGCTAAGGGTTTCTATCACACACACTCATGCACATAGAGTATCAAGGAAAATAAAAGTATATTACACATGCATAAACATATATCCTAGATACGAAAACCACATGCACATGCTTTTATATGCTCTTTCAAGTAAGAAAATTTTTTTGGTCTTTTTCATTTTATAATTTTTTTATAATTTTCTTTTAACACTAAAACAATAAAGACATTATATGACTTGTCATTATCTAATGGTAAATGGAGTTTTATTCTGGAGTGCATATATAACATCCCGTGTAATTTTAACGAAATTACGTAGATTTACTTTCGCTTGTGTAGCCGATTGAACGCGAGGTTTATTTTATTTCAGTAAAACGGGAACCTTTTTCCAAAAGATAAGTTGTAGAATAGAATATAATTAATTAGATGGGTTAAAATTGGAAATTAGCAATTAGAATAAAAATAAATAAATAAGAAAATAATAAAGCCTAGATATTTATAATATATACACATGTGAAATATACACACCACACATTTTAACCCACACACACGTGACACACATCCATTTTTAATTAATACACACCCACAGTTCACTCCTCTACGGAGCACACACACAGACGAAAAAGAGAAATGGGTTCAAGAGCAGATCGAGTATAAAGAAAGAGATGAAGGGAAGGAGGAAGAAAGAAAGAAGCATGGCCGAGAAGAGGAAGAAGTAGCCGATAGAAGAGAGAGAGAGGCAAGAAAAAAGAGAAAAGACCGATTAAAAATAATAATAAATAAGAAATAAGAACAGAGAAGAAGAAACAGAAGCAGACTGAAGCCAGAAAAGAGAAAATGGGAAGAAAATGGATCCTGCAATTTGAGGTTTTATTTTATTCATGGAGGTGATTTGGTAAGTAAACTATGCTCCTTGAGTTGTTTGTAATTAATTCTTTTAGGGTTTTAATTTAATTTCGAAAATTAGTTTATTAATAGAAATATAAAATTCAACATATGGGTTACTGGGAAACCATAGTTAGTAGTAAATATTATTTGAATAAAAGAAAATTAATTAGAAGTGAATTTGAGAATGGATCAATCGATGGTTATTGTGAATTTGTGATGGTGAATTATGATTTTTGAGTTCTTGGGAAAGACCGAAGGAGGAAGAGGAAGATGAGGAATCCGAAATTAAGAGTTTGATGTCGTCGGTGAAGGCAATAGTAAGCAACCCTCTCTATTTTCTTTCCTTTAATTTCAGAAATCATGAATGTATTTATTAATTTTAATTCTTGGGAACCATGAAATATTGAGGGAATTTTAGTTCGTTTAGTTCGAATAAGAACTTTAGGGTGATGATTGAGGTACTTGGTAGTAAAAAGACTAGAAATGAGTTTGGGATTGAATAAAATGTTTTCAACCCTAAATGGGACTTCGGGGTCGAATAAAGAGGAAGAATAAAGGGCTTGATTATTTTTATAATTTTCGGTGTTAGAATCTATTACAAGTAATGTATGAATTTGTACTATTTGTTAATGTGATTGCAAATTTTGGAAATAAACCCTCTAATCTTGGTCAAGTTTCAAGCCTGTAGGGTTCGTGGGTTTTGGATAATTTAAACATGAGAATTGGTGCTTTGATTTATATTATATTGTAATGATTGCATGCTTAGAGTATGTGGGAGAATTAAATTTTTAGGTTGAGTTTTAGTATGTGGTCGAATAAGTTCTATAAGGGTTATGCAATGTTATGTTGGATTATGTTGATGAAAGCAATGTGAGTAGGAGTTAGTAACTTGAATAAGCTAGTTAATAGTACGAAAATGAACTTGGAAATAAAAACGTTGGATGCATGTACATAATGATAATATGGTTAATGTTGATAAACTAAAAATGATGGTCAAGAGTTTTAGCGGTAGTGTTTAAGTTCACGATCGATTTTTTTATATTACAATCAATTTATAAGTTATGTTGAAAATTTAAATTTCTTTATGTTATGTTCTAATTACATGAGTTCAAAGTTTGTGTTAGATGGTGATGACTGATGCAAATGTACATGTATGACAGTATAAGAAATGCATATTGAATATTTATGTGTTATGATTTTCAGAAATTAAGTAAGGTTAAAGAAAGATTTTGAACTTCAAAGTATTTTAAAAAGAGAAGTTTTAAGCGTTTCCTTTTTGAAGAAAAGTATTTCAGAAAAGTTTCTTACAGTTTTGAGATTCGATTTATGTTTTAAAAGTTTATCAGCAGTTTTTACGTGGTTTTCGGGGCATGAGGTAAAACCTCACCCCAGTATGTAACTTGAGATACAGTTCGGAATTGACGGATACTTTGGAATTGACGGATATAGTAGCATGTGCACATGTGGAGGACTGGGGGGACGCTCTCAGATCCTCGAGCGGGACTAGGGACTACAGAGTTCCGAAATCCTGATTTCAGAACTTGGTGGCTACACTGCCAGTTGAGTTATGGTCCTGGGTGTAGAGCTCTACGTTGCCGGTTGAGTATTGGTCCTGGAC
This sequence comes from Zanthoxylum bungeanum, assembly GCA_019454045.1. Taxonomy (NCBI): domain Eukaryota; kingdom Viridiplantae; phylum Streptophyta; class Magnoliopsida; order Sapindales; family Rutaceae; genus Zanthoxylum; species Zanthoxylum bungeanum. The sequence goes on from SKCR01045067.1 coordinate 35,121, forward strand.
GTAGGGTACCACCAATTCTAGAGATGCCCAGTTGAGTGATGGTCCTGGGTGCAGAGCAGTTTTCAGTTTTCAGATCATCAGTATATAGTTTTCAAAAGTCAGATTTTAGTAAACAGTTTTCAGAAAACAGATTTTAGAGACAGTTTCCAGAAACTAGAGATTTAAAGGATGTTTTCAGCAAGTCCAGTTTTATAAAGAAATTTTCAGAAAGAGTTTCAGAAAACAGTTTTCAGAAAACAATTTTCCAGAAAAGGTTTTCAAGAAGTATTTTCTAAATAGTATGATATATTAAAGTAGAAAGTAGTTTACAAGTTATGCATATAAATCATATATTTTGGTTATCATTTGAGATGCATATAGTGGATATTAATGCATGGTGGCATGATTACATTTAATTGTATATATGATTGATGATTATATGTGTTATATCAATATGTTTACTTAGAAGGAACATTTTGCAAAACACTAGCGCATAATAATATGGTTATATATACATGTATGCATGTTTGATAATAGTGTGTTAAATGTTTAATAGAAAGAATATTTTATTAGTATCGATTTGATGATATTTCAAGATAGTAAAAGAAGGGAAATTATAATAAAAACCTGAATCAGATTAGTAAATACTGTATAGAAAGTAAATTGAAATCAGAGTAGCACAACGGAAGCGAGATGAAATTTGATATAATAGATAGTGATATAAAAGCTTAGTGATTATGTTATAAATGTTGATTAATGAAATAGCAAACAGAGGTTAACGTATGTGTGGTCAGATAAAAGAAGCAGGTAATAAAGTGACATGTTTGCAGAATGAATAGATTTCAAATAGTTAGACCAGACTATATATATATATATGCATGATCACAAAAAGTTCAGATTATATAAAATGGAATTCAGACCTTGCTTGTGTTTGATGCTCAAGGAATGAGCATAGTCACTTACTGAGTCTTATGACTCACACCACTACAGTGTTTGAGTTTTGCAGGTTGGTGACCTGATCGGTCGACCACATACACCAAAGCTTGAGAAGCCGAATAGCAGCGTTGCAGTCAGCCAGTCACCAGATCTTGGGTGGATGAGAGTCAAGTTGTTTATGAGTTTAGTTGTAGAGAATTGAGTTGTATAAGTTTAGTTGTAAAAGTTTTTGTTTATACGTATTTTCGGGCACGGAGCCCTGGTTGTATTATGTCTGCATCGTATATTAGTTGGGCCCTTAGATTGCATCAATGTTTAGATACCGACCTGAGGCCGAGATTTTATTTTCATGTTGTAAATGGATGTTGGCTATAGGCTAGGTTGTATGATGTTACGAATACATAATGCCAATTTTTTCTAGAATCAGAGGCTTATGGAGATGGGTTTAGCCTGTCTCATGCCGGTAACATTGCTGCTAAGGCGGGATGTTACAGCATATCATAATACCATATATTCGAAATTGGATATGAAATTTATGTTCGAGTTTCCATCTTATATACCAAAGGATATATAACAAAAATAAAACACACACACTCATATGCAGTGAAAATAAAAACATGCAGTCATGAAAAACATGAAACACACACACAAACACGTAATGGGAAAATATGAATTCACCAACTAAGTAGAGTTGCACCAAAGTGGACTCTCATCACACCTTGTAGGATTAAGGCATTCAGAACTTGATGGAAAATCATCTTGCTTCCTCACCCAAACTTTCTTAGGAGTCTCAGCCGCGCTGTTTAGCCAGTGCAAAAACTTGAAAAACTAGATTTGAAAATTCAAACCTAGACGAAACACTCATAGGGCTTTTCTTTTGTTTGTACAATATGAAGCACTTAGGCCTAATATGTACTGACTTGCCATAGGGATGACAAATATGCACAAACCTCAGATGAAAGAGAGGTTTACCCACCACATATATAGATTGAGGTTGGGTCACCATGTTAAGGTTGGTGCTCTGAGCGTCAATCCGGATCGTATTTTTGTCTGATTCATGAATATGAGCAATACCTTTTTTCCATGATATTACTAATTTAAATGGTAGCACCTCTTGTCTTTTATATACGTATTCGATTTAATTTCGATTAGATTAATTAGATTGAAACTAAATCTGGTTTAATGATATGTATATATATTAGACAAAGACCCCATGATTTACAACGTAGTGCACAGTTACAACATAGTTTGTAATTGACATTGGGAAGTGTCAATATAAGTTGTATATCCTCAAATTAAGTTTCTGGTCAAGATTTACTGACACTGCATTACCGGGTGAATGATTGTTTCGATATTTGATATCAGAACTTGCGACTATTTGATAGTTTCTTGTTCTTTGTAAACAGTTGTTATATATTTTAGAAGACTAGTAATGTCATTAACGAATAGATAAACATTAAAAAAAATATCCGGTTAAGCAAATAACTTATAACATTATTTTATGACATTTTATCACTTATGTATTGGATGCTTATACCATATGGTAAATGATGGTCTGATATTAGATCACACCACATATCATTATCCATTTAACGAATATTGCATTCGGGAATGTGACTAAATATCATTTATTGGACCAGAAAATTTATTAAATTAATACATTGGATGTATGTAATTTAATGAATTGTAAATTGCTTAAGGTAGTTTTCTTTACTTCTTAACTTAGTCAATGAACTGTCATGACTTAGTTACGTGTTTCTAATGAAATGCAGATAGAATATTTTAACTGGTTCAAAGATATTCGATCTGAAGTTTTGAAAATTGTATCTTTAAAATTCATCATGTGTCTTTGAAATGTTCAAAGATGTTTATGTTGGGGGTTTTTGGGCGATGGGTGCAGCGGAAGCGCGGTCCAGGAAAAATCGTAATTTAAAACTTTTTCAAATTACCAAATAAATTATTCAATATCTAATATGAAGAATTTATTCATATTTCACCTAAACCTATTTATTCAATATCAAATATCAACATAAATAAGGTTGAAACGTCGCGAAACTTTTACGAAAAATGTTTTTCCGTAAAATGACACAAAATGCGTTTTTGACCGAATCGACCACCCGACACTTATGGGGACTGCCCGGGTCAGCCCTAATAGTGTCAGGGCAGTTCATGGGCTGCCCGAACAGTGACGGATTCACTGTTTGGACAACTGTCACCCTGTTGACTCAAAAGTCACCGGGTAATGCCGTGTTAGTAAATCTTGACCAGAAACTTTAATTAAGGATATACAGCTAATAGTGTGCTTCCCAATGTCAATTACAAATTACGTTGTAACTGGCCACTATATTGTAAATCCTAGGGTCTTTGTCTAATATACACGTATCACTGAACCAGATTCAGTTTCGATCTAATCGTAATCAGATATCTAATCGTAATTAGATCAAATAAGTGTATAAAAGACAAAGGTGCTACAATTAAATTAGTAATATTATGGAAAAAAGAACTGCTCGTATTTATGAATCGGATATAGATACGATCCGGATTGGCACTCCGAGCACCAACCCTAACAATTTATCCCACTTGCTCTAGTGCCAATCCATTGTCATATACACATATCAATTTGTATCACATACTCATGGCCCTCAAGAGGTCACCTAGCACTCAAGAGGTAGGCAACAACAAGTAAGCTTGCTTAACAAATCGAGTCTGTCCAACAAACCCAACCATTTTCCTTAGCCAGCATCATTCATATTTTGTAGAATCCAAATTTCACATCAATATGACTCAGACGCTGTATCAATATTATGTTATAGCTGTTGAGTTGTCTAAGTATATATGGATCAAATCCAAAATACTATAAGATAACCACACAAGCACAAAACTAATATCCAAACTTCTAATCTATAAGGTCATTGCGCAACTTCAAAAGTCAATACTTCATAAGTTGCAACTGATTCCACTAATTAGTAAAATCAACGGTGACACTCCCACTGCATCTTTTCTGACTTTATATGACATAGACCATCTAATGTCATAATTAGAATCAAAACTAATTTGATCTTATGGTTGCAGACTAAATTCTCCATGAATTAGAAACTCATTCTCAATATCTCAAAGTCACAAGGAACATGTTTCAAGACCCATCATATGGTCTTCAGCATATCAAAATAATTCGTAACAATTACGATTAAATTGATATCTTTAATTGCACATGAATATTATTACGCCATCATCCTATGATGCATAAGATTGACCAGACATTCTAATCAATCTATCTTTCGACAAAGGGATCATCATTTACGAAAGATGAATACTATATATATATAAAAGACACGTTAACTGTCAAACAGTTATACTAACTGTCATACAGATAGTCTTACTGTGTCATTTATTAGATCATATCTAATACACAACTAATGAGAGTATCTCACAAGTCTCTTAGTTTTATATCATATATGTAACTTTATATCAAATATAACAAAGACTACTCCCACTGCTTACACGGAGAAAAGAAGACTTAGGATATGTAATACTAGAAAGAAATTTGTACGCTCCCACTGACCCTACTGACAAATACGTATTCTCTATACTTTGATAAAACCAGACAATCTGACTGATATCAAAATCAGAGAACACGGATTTTCGGAAAGCTTATCTGAGTTTACAATAGGCTCTATAAGCCAGTATATCAAACTGTGATCTTAGCAGAATACAAACTCTAAGGCCATTCTAGAATGATCTTCTTCAAACAAAGAAATCACAACGAATCTATCATTCGAAGAAATCACTCAAGAACGCCACTTTGTATTCTTTAGCCAAAAATAGTTTAATAACAACATTGCCAACAGATCCTTAATTGTTCAATTAGTGCGACAAGAGACAATTTTCCTCAGAATTACAATAGACTACTGAGTATAACCTTTCTGACTGTCATACTATAAAAGTCAAACCTTTATCAACCTCACTGTACTTTTGCTGCGCAAACAATTTGCACACTTTATGAACTATTCATAACAAAAGCCTAATCAAGTTCAAAACTCGATCGTAGTAAGCTATGAACAATCTTAGATCTATGGTTCAATGGTAATTTCCGAAATCGATATCAAATATCGCTCCACTATAAGTTATAGGATAATTTTCTTCGATAAGAAAACAGCAGAATCATTAAGTGTCAAATACTTGTAAATGATTCTGACATCCTATTTTACTTATACAGAAGTTGTCTAAGGGCCTTTCCATCTTATTATTTATGTAGTTCCATTACAGTTTATCACTCTCACATTTGACTTCACTAAGTCAAAACTTTTCTGCAATCGTCAACATCCAATGTTAACCACCAAGTAACAAAATAATTTTATTACTCGGGATCGTAGAAAAGACATTCTATCAAATAGAATACAATATTCTATTAAATAGAATAAATGATAAACCTTTCACTCGTACCTCCAAGGCACAATTTCTTTCAATTATATAACCATTATACAAAAGAAAGTTTCAAATCTCAAACTTTTCAAGATTTGAATTTTCTACTATACATATCATATACATAATTGTAGAAACAAATGGAACAATAATTAAAAGGATGAATTAGAGTTACTGGAGCATAACCCCAAGAGTATTGAAAACTAATTCGGTAACACTCAATATCAACGAATCAAATCATATAAGATTCAATTACTCCCACTGGCCAATTCCATCAATGTGGAATCGTTGAAGTTTAATATTGAGTAAGAATCACATTCATTAAATAACTTTAGAACTAATTGCCTTAAATTCATTTGTTTGATCATATCAAACATCTTCGAACAATTCAAAGACTCACAATGAATTTCAACAAATATAGTGTTCAACAGTTCAAATAGAATATCTTTGAACCATTCAAAATATTCTATCCACGTTGCATCAGAAACATATTGAAAGTTCTCGAACAATTCAAGACGTTCAACATGTTTTCAATTAGAAACACGTAACTAAGTAATGATAATTCATTAACTACGTTACAGAGTAAAGAAAACTATCTAAGACAATTACTAATTTATTAAACTACATACATCCAATGTATTAGTCTAATAAATCTTGTGGTCCAATGACAATCATTGGTTAAATGAGATTTAATCACATCCTGAATACAATATTCATTAAACGGATAAGGATATATGGTGTGAACTCGTATCAGACCATCATTTACCATAAGGAACAAGCATCTAATGCTTTTATGATAAAATCTCATAAAGCATAGTTCTAAGTTATTTATTTTACCGAATATTTTTCTTAATGTTTATCTTTCATCAATGACACTACTAGTCGTCTTAAAATATGTAATAATTATTTATACAGAACAAGTAACTATCCAATAGTCACAAGTTCTGATATCAAATATCAAAATAGTTATTAAATATTATTTTAAATAACTAGGCGGGAGATCCGATATCCAATACCTATAGTTGTCGTATTGTGAGAATCGATATTCTCTATACACAACTATACACATCTCCTTTCTTTAGCTTTATAATTTGTGTTCAATTATTCACAACGATTGCAAATAATTGATTGGCAAACTATGTCGAACACATGACTTCTAAAAGTCACTAAAAGCGAAGAAACGTCATTAAAAGATAAACAAAAAACTAAAGAGGTTTTCTTAATGCCAGTCAAGAATCTCGAGACATGAACTATTCAAGTCAATTCTTACTGCATAAGAAACTATTCTTTCTAAACAATTATATCCTAAAACAGATATCCATTTAGATTCCCTATCGTGACTTAGAAACTAAGTCACAAATCATCTTGATTTACAAGGAAATTGGAACAACAGTTCCCGATGGTTTAAACTAATTCAACAATATCTAAGTCTACTGTCTTTCTAGAACCTATTCTAGAACTACACAACCATAAGTAAAGTCAGAATATATATATATATTCAAGAAATATAAATGCAGTGGATTATAAGTATAATTCTATAAACAATATAGAATGAAAAGAAAACAAAGCATAATTTTCTGAAATATTACACACTGCTTAAGTTATGGATTTTAAACCCAGCAGTGTCTCCCACTACTTTACGTAATATCGTAATCCCCAACGGACAACGGGAATTCAATAATTAAATCGAATTCCATAGTGAGAGTAGGATCCCATGAATATATTTCGACTCACAGCTTTGGCACGATCTCGCCTACGTATATTCATTAGGTAGACAACCCATTGTCATTCACTCACCAGTGACTCCTGATTTTGGTCCTGACCGTTTCTCACTGTGACAGCTTTGGCACATTCACAGGGAGGCGTATCAAGGCTACACTTGTCACTCACAAACTCAAGCTACCTGTGTAGTCCTGACAGCTTTGGCACGTTCAAGATTTCCACTTTCACTTGAACTTGTCCAGTATCAATATACAACCGGTATGTATAAAATCCCATAACCTACACCCTCACAGCTTTGGCATGATCTCAGATGCATTTATAGAAAGATACCCATAAACCATAATGACAAGACGGACGAAGAAACATGTATCCAATACACGTTACTTTATAGCCATATTTCAAAGCGGGGATTTTCCTCAGAAAGCTATATTCTACATCTAATGCAGAATTTTAATCTAAATCATTTTCTAAACATTTCAATTCTAACTTAGAAAACATAACATAATTTAACTATTAAATTTCAGTTACATTTCCGTTATTGTAGAACCGAAAATTAAAGAAACATATATAGATTCCAAGAATGTGCGAACATTAAAATTGGATTAAATATCAAATATCGAGTATGAATAATGTAATGGATGAATCATCAGACCCGCTCTGATACCATTTTTTGGGGGTTTTTGGGCGATGGGCGCAACGGAAGCGCGGTCCGGGCGAAATCATAATTTAAAACTTTTCAAAATACCGAATAAATTATTCAATATCTAATATGAATAATTTATTCACATTTCACCTAAACCTATTTATTCAATATCAAATATCAACAAAAATAAGGTTGAAACGTCGCGAAACGTTTACGAAAAACATTTTTCCACAAAATGATACAAAACATGTTTTTGACCAAATCGACAACCCGAAACTTATGGGGACTGCCCAGGTCAGCCCCGATAATTTCAGGGCAGTTCATGGGCTTCCCGAACAGTGAATGATTCACTGTTTGGACAACTGTCACCCGGTAACGCCGTTTTAGGCCGTTTTCGCTTATTTCAACTCCGAAACAATTTCCGGAAATTGTTCCAACACCCAAAATACATACAAAACATTCACAAGACACACTTTTCATCAACAAAATCAGTACACTTCCAGGTCTGAACCAGTAACCGAATTTGCCAAAAATTCATGCTTTAAATCCAATTTTTCAACATTAATCAAATTAATTACAACACCAACCAAAGTCACCAAATATGAACAGCCCAAGAACAATTCTAGGTGCCACAAGAGTGGTCATAACACTCTAGAATAGAAACTCATCAACAATTGATTAATTTGGAAAATAATTACATTAATTACTTCCAAAACTATTTCAAACATGCAATATAACTTCCAATCCATCATCCACAACCAAAAGCCCCAAAATTTCAGATTTGAAAAAACCCTAGAACATTTCTAAATCATGAAGAAATAAGAAATCAAATTTCAAAGCTTAGATTTTTGAAGACTGACCTTAAATATCCCAAATCCTTAGCCTTTTTCTTTGATTTTTCCTTCAAATCTACATGGATCAATCAAACAAATTTGAAACCCATTTTCCTTTTTCTTTCTTAGGACTCTCGGCAATGAAGACCAAGTGAGAAAGAAAATATTTTTTTTCTTTTAAAATAAAATTCAAACAAACTTTATATTGACCAATCAAAATTGAACATATAAAGTTTAATCCAAAACATGCCATGTGTTCCAATTATATATCACCATTTATCATATTAATTATGGCAAATGGATAAGACATTAATTTTTTTTAATTATTTAATTATTTAAGAATTAAATAACTAAATAATTAAATAAAATCAATATATGTATTTTTATTTACATGAAATAACAAATACATATATGTATTGCATGTGTCAAAATCTCATTTGACAAATAATTAATGTGTATCAAATCGTATTATGTATCAAATACAAATACACAATAATTATATCGGACAAAATCCCCTAATTGTATGTGTTATCATTTAACCGATTAAACGATCCGAATTAACTCATTTAATCCGGTGAAGTATAATGAATAATCCATATTATTCATATCGCGTTGCCCAAGTGCTCAACGAGTACACTTCATATTGTGGGACTCTCTAAGTTTAGGTTTATCCGTCACGAAATCCAATTTTGTGTCCATAATCCACCCACTCATGGACTATGACGACCACAGATAATCTCGTTAAATTATGCAAGTCGAGGTCATTGCATACGTATAATCCCTTCGTCACAGACTATCATATTATACCTGTGATATAGATGTGAATGTCAAATTTGTTCTGTATAATATAGTCGACTTTCAATTTACGATCTCTAGATAACACTCAGAAGTGATTTCCGAAGTTATACCACAGCCATGGATTTACTAGATCGTAAACACGTGATGATGCCTATGCCCTGTACACAAGACTGACGGATTCTATCTTGATATGCACCGGATATCATGAGCATCATTTCACACTCAACAAACAGGCGAAGGTCTAATCTAAATAGATCAGTGACATGACTGCCATCAAAGTATGGAGGATAACTTATATATCCCAATATGGTATCTCAAGTTGAAAGACCATTATGCTCGCTCAACTCGAGAAGGTTCCTATTGACGTTGGTGTACCATCTATTAGGAAACCTTCAGTGAGTCGTTCATTGTCTTATCAAATAAACACCTACATGTCTATACGAGTCTCCCGAGACTTATGGTTCATTGGGATAAACCATCGAACTAAGTCATGATATACGACATGTACTTGTCTCAGTAGATTTTACTAACCGACTCGTGTTAGTAAATCTTGACCAGAAACTTTAATTAAGGATATACAACTAATAGTGTGCTTCCCAATGTCAATTACAAACTACGTTATAACTGCGCACTATTCTGTAAATCATATGGTCTTTGTCTAATATACACGTATCACTGAACCAGATTCAGTTTCGATCTAATCGTAATCAGATATCTAATCGTAATTAGTTTGAATAAGTGTATAAAAGACAAGGGTGCTACCATTAAATTAGTAATATTATGGAAAATAGAACTGCTCGTATTTATGAATCGGACATAAATACGATCTGGATTGGCACTCCGAGCACCAACCCTAACAGTTTGATACGATTAAACATAATGTTCTAAGGTTATTGAATGAATACGATTCTTACTCAATATAATTCTTCTACGATTCCATCTTGATGGAATTGGTAAGTGGGAATAATCGAATCATATATATGATTTGATTCATTTGATATTGATAGTTACCGAATTAGTTTCAATACTCTTGGGGTTATGCTCCAGTAACACTAATTCATTATTTTAATTAATGTTCCATAGTTTCTACAGTTACGTATATGATGTGTATAAGTAGAAAAATCGAATATTGAAATGTTTGAGATTTGAATCTATCTTTTGTATAATTATTATATAATTGATATTACTTGCGCCTCAGAGGTACGATAGAAGTTTATAATTTAATTTATTTAATAGAATATTGTATTCTATTTGATAAAATATCTTTTTTACGATCTCGAGTAATAAAACTATTTATTACTTAGTGTGTAACATTGGATGTTGACTATTGTAGAAAAGACTTGACTTATTAAAGTCAAATACAGTGATAAACTATAAATGAAATTACATAATTAATAAGATAAAAATACCCTTTTATTACTTCCATATAAGTGCTATAGGATGTCAGAATCATTCGCAAAGTATTTGATACTTAATGGTTCTATTGTTTACTTATCGAAGAAAATTTTCCTATAACTTATAGTGGGAACGATATTTGATATCGATTCCGGAAATTAGCATTAGACCATAGATCTAAGATTGTTCATAGCTTACTACGATCTAGTTTGGAACTTGATTGAGCTTTTATTATGAATCGTCCACAATATGTGCAAATGGTTTAAGCAGCAAAAGCACAGTGAACTTATTAAAGGTTTGACTTTTATAGTATTAGAGTGAGAAAAATTATACTCAGCAATCTATTGTAGATTCTGAGGAAACTTGTCTCTAGTCGCACTGATTAAGTAATTTAAGATCTGTTGGTTAATGATGATATTAAATTGTACATTTTAGCTAAAGAATACAAAGTGGCGTTTCTGAATGGTTTCTTCAGATAAGAGATCCATTGTGATTTCTTAGTTTGAAGAGTTCATTTTGGAATGGCCCTGGAGTTTGTATTATGCTAAGATTACAATTTAGTATATAAGCGTATAGAGCCTATTGTAGACTCAGATGAGCTTTCTGGAAATTTGTGTTTTCTAATTTTGAAATCATTCAGATTGTCTGATTTTATCAAAGCATAGAGAATACATATGAGATAGAAGGGTTAGTGGGAGCGTACAAATCTCTTTCTAGTATTTTACATCATAATGACATTGTCATTATTAATGTAATAATGAGATGTTTATGAGGTAAAAAGGTTTACCTCAGTCTTATATTCTCCGTGAATGCAGTGGAAATGGTCTCTATTATATTCGATATAAAGTTTTATATATGATATAAAACTAAGAGACTAGAGAGATACTCCCATTAGTCGTGCATTAGATATGATCTAATAAAGGAAACTGTGAGACTATCTATGTGACAGTTAGTAAAACTGTTTGACAGTTAGTGTGTATAATGTATATAATATTAATCTTTCGTAAAGGATGATTCCTTTGTCGAAAGAGAAATTGATTAGAATGTCTAGTCAATTATATGCATCATAAGATGATGACATAATGAATACTATATTAAGTACAATTAGAGATATCAATTAATCGTAATTGTAATTAGTTATTTTGATATCCTCTAGACCATAAGATGGGTCTTGAAACATGTTCTTTATTATCTTTGAGATATTAAGAACGAGTTTCTTATTAATGAAGAATAAATCTGCAACCATTAAGGTCAGATTAGTTTTGAGTCTAATTATGACGTTAGACAGTCTACGTCATAAAGAGTCAGAAAAGATGCAGTGGGAGTGTCACAGATGATTCCACTACATGAGTGGAATTAGTTGTAACTTACGAAGTATTGACTTATGAAGTTCTATAGTGACCTCGTAGATTAGAAGTTTGTTATTAGTATTGTGTTTGCGGTTGTCTACATAGTATTTTGGATTTGATCAGTAAATACTTAGACAAATTAGTAGCTGAATACAATGTTTATATGGCATCTGAGTCATATTGATGTAGAACTTAGTTTCTACAAAAATATGAATGATGCTTGCTAAGGAAAATGATTGGGTTTGTTGGACAATCTCAATTTTTCATAGCGGGCTTACTTGTTGTTACCTACCTCTTGAGCGCTAGGTGAGTTCTTGAGGGCCATGAGTATGTGATACACATTGGGATGTGTATATGATACCATGGAATGGCACTAGAGCAAGTGGGAGATATTGTTAGGGTTGGTGCTCTGAGCGCCAATCCGGATCGTATTTATGTCCGATTCATGAATACGAGCAATACTTTTTTTTTCCGTAATATTACTAATTTAAATGGTAGCACATCTTGTCATTTATATACGTATTCGATCTAATTTCGATTAGATTAATTAGATTGAAACTAAATCTGGTATAGTGATATGTATATTTATTAGACAAAGACCCCAAGATTTACAACGTAGTCCACAGTAACAACATAGTTTGTAATTGACATTGGGAAGTGTCACTATAAGTTGTATATCCTCAAATTAAGTTCCTGGTCAAGATTTACTGACACATGTCGGTTAGTTAAATCCGATGAGACTAGTACATATCGTATATCAGAATTGGTCCGAAGGTTTATCCCAATGAACCATGAGTCTTTGGAGACTCGTATAGACGTGTAGGTGTTTATTTGATAAACACTGAACGACTCACCGAAGATTTCCTAATAGATGGTACACCAACGTCAATAGGAATCTTCTCAGGTTGAGTAGCATAGTGATTCTTTGACTTGAGATACCTGTTGGACAATTATGACCCATAGCATCACTATTTGTAAAGAACATTGTGTTTTTGTACAAATTAACTATGTGACAAAAGGAAATTGCTATTTTATCATTATTATAATAAGATATGAGACATTATTAATCCACGAACGGTTTAATCATTAAATATCCCTAATCGTAGTATTATCGAGACTGGACATCGATAATGCGGAATAGACTAGTATTACACTTGTGCGCATTATGGAAGCGTAACGGCATAGTTCTCATATATTTAGGTATTGGATACTTATGCAAGTGTAATAAGAGGTTCTGTTAGCCATTGGACCAGGAACAGTTTCGCTGTGGATAGACCCCCATCAGAATCCCATTGGTAGTATGACTATGTGACTATGAGAATCCGAATCAAGGTAGGTATATGTAATCTTTAACCTAAGACTTACATCGCTATTACTTGTGACAATCAGTTTACTTTGATATTGGTCGTCTGGAGCTTTAACAGGTTCTGTGTACGCCTATATTGGGTTTACTGAGAATCATATTGTATTGGATGTGATGTCAAGATGGGAGTATCACTTCAGTCATATGGAGATGTGATGAGTGGTAATTACATCACTTATTCCCACTCATTTAGCCTAATGTTTTGTATTGTTTCTCGAGTTTTATGAACGTTTTGATGTGTTTTGTTGTTATTTTGCAGATAAATAAAGTTTGGAAAGCACTGGAGGCAATTCGGGGCAAAAACGGACAAAAATGCATCAACAGGAATATTTTGGTCTATTTGCTCGTCGCGACGCTGAAGCCTTGCGCGTCGCGACGCCCAGCATGCGCCGGACCTGCTAACGTGTGCCGTTTTACACCTGTCAAAATCTGATTGGTCAAAATTTACTAGCGTGCGCCGATCATGCTAACATGCGCCGTGCCACGTGTCACCATCACAACAGTTCTGCTAATGTGCGCCGGCCGCCACGTGTCAACATCCTATTCGACCAACCCAAGCGCGTGCCACGTGTCCTCTTCCTATTGGACCGAATAATCGATGAATCAGAGCACGCCACGTGTCACCATTCTATTAGACCGAATTCCCACCCAATCACAAGCTGACACGTGGCAGGATTTCATTGGACCGCATCGCCAGCCAACCATAGCATGACACGTGTCACAATTATTACAGCCGACAGTCGCGTGGTCAATGTACGCGTGGACTCCCATTACTGCACCCAGCGTCGCGACGCTAGTGCAATTCTAGCGTCGCGACGTTAGACCAAAATATGCCTATAAAAGGAGGCCGCCAGATTCATTTTTCTTCATGCTTTCCTTGGAGAATTCTCTCTAATATTATAGGAAGCATCTATTTTTGTATATATAATTATTATTTTTAATTTATGTATTTTAATTTTCAGTAATAATAGTTCTCTTCTTCTACATTTCTTTAATGTTTTGTAGTTAATTTTCTGCTGGGGATAAGGTGAAGCTTTTATTATTTTTAATTTAGATTAATCTCCCTTAAATATAATATGGAAATTATAATTCAAAATATAAAAGATTACCGCCTTAATGGCTGGTTTTATTTATTTGACATAATGTGGCACCGCCTATATGGTTGGTCTTTAGGTGACAGGTAATTACCGCCTATATGGCTGGTTTATGTTCAAATACTATTACCGCCTTTATGGCTGGTCGGTAATATCATGTTTAATTTATGTATTATATTAAGGGAGATATCTAAATTATAAATAGTAAAAGTGGATCCCCAACCCCCAACATTTTATTTTTATTCTAGGGAAGTGATGAAACACAATACACACACACACTTAATAATTGATTTTCTTTTTATGGGTAGTTCTTTAGTTTGTTTATTGAGTCTTAAGTTTAATGCGTCTTGTTAACTGGCAATTAATAAGATTGATGAGGTAAATCTAAAATGAACTAGACATAGGGATTTTAGGTTTCAGCCTTAGATTCAATAACCCACGATCTTCCTTGAGGATAGATAACCGTTTAATAGATTTCCTTACAGGATAGAAATATACCTGTCGGGCGTGGGTAGCCATAATTGGAACTTAATCTTAATGAATCCAGGTAATTTGGTTGACATAGGAATATGATTCAATTGGGTTATACTGGGTATTTGCGTCTGACCATCGGAAGAGGCGTTTGCATATTTTCGTGTTCCAGGTTAGCAAACTGAATTAGTACACATAAATAAGAGAATCAATTCATCCTTTTAACAGTATTGTGTGGAGTCACGACCCTAGATCTTTTGAGTCTGTTTATTTATTTTCCTTAGTATTTTTCTTTTGTTTATTTTATTTTTATTAAGCAATTCCACATTCAACCAATCAAAGCAATCAATTCCCTTCTCCCTATAATTAGATACTTGTAAATAAATAGATTCAATAATTAATAACAACAGTAGGAATTAAGTCCTCGTGGGATCGATATTTTTATACTACTTGAACGATACGTGCGCTTGCGTTATACGCGTGTGTTTGCACCGGTCAAGATGAATGTCACACATGATACGGAACTAGTACTCTTAAAAGCTGCAGCTATCAGAAAAGTATGACTAGGTCATGACTTTCCGATTACGGAGACTAGTTACTCGGGATCCGATAAATGCTTCGTAGGGGACAGACACAGAGCCAGCCCTAGGCCTAGCATGTGACATTCGATATTGGATCATATTACGCATTACATTGTATTACTACGCCTGATACATATGATATTCCTCGGTGAATATTTCTGGAGAATTGGGTAGGCACAGTGATTTGCTAGAAGCCAACCATGTCTTGTAAATCGGTGAGAACATGGTACGGGGTACACACGTGTTCGGGCGGTCCGATGACCGTATTTACTGCCAACATATCCATGAATCTCTTGGGTCACTTCCCAAAGATTCACCAATGACATTTGACTCATATAGAATTAATCTGGGAATAATTATGAGAGAGAAAATTAATCTGGGATTAATTACATCAAGAATTAATCTGAGATTAATTCGTATAGAAGAGAGAACGTGATTAATTCAGAATTAATCGATAAAATAAATTAGATTTTTCTATTTAATTTATTTATTTGGGCTAAAATAATATATCAGATATATTAATTGAAATTGGATTTCAATACGAAATTAAAATTGGATTTTAATTCGAGCGAACGAATTAATTTGGAATTAATTCGAAAGCGACTATCGTAATAATTTTGCGACATAATTATTTAATTAAATTGGATTTAATTATGTCGCGACGACAAATTTGTTTAATTCATAATTAAACAAACCCGGGCCCAAGTCTAGTCGTGTGTTGGAGAAGCCAACTTAAATTTTGAATTTAAAAGTGGTGGGACCACTTGACTTACATCAACTTTAGATATTGATGGAAGTTGTTGGCCTTAATAAATTGGATTCATAAACACACACAACAACCAACTTTTGTAAAGCACTATTCATTCTCTCTTTCTCTCTTGCTTTTGCCGTGAGCTTCTCTTATTCTTTGTGAAAATTTTGCTTCAAAATTTCTAAAAGCTAACACTTGGAGAGTCTTATGATGTGTTAGGGAAACTCACCCAAGGATTTAACAACATTCATCCAGCTTGGAGCTTCATCCTACAAAGGAAATTTTTGAAATTTCTCACAAAATCAATGTAAGTATTCCGCAACTTTACTTGATTAATTCACACTTAAAATCATGTTTAGGATCTTGGAAGCATGTCTTAGAACTAACAATGGTATCTAGAGCCTTGCTAAACTTGATTTGAATTCTAGGGTTTATAAACTTTAATTTGGGGATTTTTTGCTTGGAGTATGTAAATTCAAAATTGAGTGTTTTGTTGATGTTAGATGATGATAACTTAGAGTTGTGCATCATTGGATTGTTGAAAAATTGATTAGATCAATTTTCCCCAATTTTCCTCACATGGCCGAAAATTACCCTAGTAATGCTCATGGTGATTTTTTGAAATTAGACACTTGGATGTGTTAAAGGCATGAAATAAATATTGAATGTTGATTTAATTGGATTGAAATCAAATTGAATGTTATTTTCTTGCTTATGCCGTGAGTATGCATGTTGTTAGAGACTTGATTTTGCTTCAATTAGTGTTGGACATGAATTGGAATGATAAAGCATGATTAATTAGATTAATTAATATTTTGGAAATGTTAGATTAATTAATTAGTTATGTTAATTACACTTAAATTATATTAATGTAATATTTGGAATATTGTATTAATCTAATTTGGTCATATTTGGATTAATGGCTTGGTTGAGCCAAGTTTGGTTTTGGACAATTGGGTTGGATCCAATTGGGCCTAAACCATTTCCATAAAAGTCCAAAATATGATTTTGTGCCTTTAATAATCTAATTGGGCCTAATGGCCAAAATTCATTTTTGGCATAGGGTGATTCCTAAATGGGCCAAGGCATTATGGATTTGATCCATAATGACCAAAAGTCAATGCCTAAAGAATTAATTAAAAGCCCATTCAACCTAATAGAATTGGCATTGGATGCTAATTGGGCCTTTGAGACCCATTTGGATTGGATTTGGAATCCAAGTCTAAAAGGCATTATTATAAGTGTAATTGTTTAATTTGGAATTAAACTTGAATTAGTATTGAATACAATTAAAATGGATTTAATATTACAGTTCGATATAATTCAAGAATACTTACTTTGAGTATTTATTCTTAAACGAGTTGGACTCGCGCAAATCAAATCGTTGAATGAACATTGGATGGTCATTAATTGAAGAATTAATTAATTGGATTAGATTGATTGACAACATGCTATGTGTGAATACTTGGATGTATTTGTTGAATAATGTATATCAGATGGATATTATATGGGTGAGGTAATTTTGGAAATTGTTGTAAATATGGTATTTATTTGAAATTAGACCTGCGTGTCCAGCCTATCATCTCTCATTCTCATTGTATTTATCTTCTCACCAATTCCCCTCAATGTAAATGAGGTTTCTCATAGTGTTATGTAATTGGGTATAAAAGAATGTAAAGTGCTAGCAGGAGAGAGAAAGAGAGAGAGATTTGTTCTAGGAACA
The DNA here is from genome assembly GCA_019454045.1 of Zanthoxylum bungeanum. Classification (NCBI taxonomy): domain Eukaryota; kingdom Viridiplantae; phylum Streptophyta; class Magnoliopsida; order Sapindales; family Rutaceae; genus Zanthoxylum; species Zanthoxylum bungeanum. Next base: position 53,181 of record SKCR01045067.1, read on the forward strand.
AATTGTATATATCCATCCGCATATCATTATTAAATTTATCGCGCATTATTATGCTTTTACAATGCATGTTTAAGGGTGTATGATAAGACTTAATCAAAGATAATAAATTGGTTGCCAATTTACGAAAATACCCTCACATTTAATATTAAGTGTTTCCTTCCATTGAGTGGTTCTCTCTCAAGATCCAAGATTGGCTTTGATTTGTTGGCCAAAGTCAAGATTATTGTCTATCGCGAATGTGTTTGAACCATGAAAGCTTTGTTAACATCGCATGTCTTGGGCATTTGTGACTTGTTGGCCAAAGTCAAGGTCACTCTTGTTCATCGACGTAGATTACGAAGCTTTCCCACTGTCAATGGGTCGCGCTTAACTGGAATCATTAAGCTTGTTGAGCCAAAGCCAAGGCTTAGTTGATTCAGAGGAAACATGTTAGGAAATATATTGGATATATGTTTTGGACTTGGATGTCCACCTACCGGATCTAGGAATTGGATGAGATCCAATTGATCTTAGAGATCTACCTAGTTAAATTTTATACAGCTTGTTGGCCAAAGTCAAGGTTGTGTATTATTTAACGGGATCCTAGCCCACTAGGAAACTAGGTTTCCCGAGTACTCAACAGAGGGTTAGAGACTCGCCGAAAAATAGTGAGAGTCTAGTATTAAATTTGCAATTTCGTTTAATATTCGCTAAAATACGCGCTCTTTTATTATTACTTCTCGTTATTATTTATATTAGTTGGACTAATATTATTTTATTGTTTTTTTGAACAGTTAGACTGTACTCAACACTACTTCATTTGTAGTTGGTTATATAGTTGGACTATAGTAACCATTGCATTTAAGTGTACCCGAAACACTTGATTGGATAGTTGGACTATAGCAATCAAAATGGCTGGAAAGATTAGCGTTAGAGACATAATCATTGGCGAGAATGTCTTTAACGGCGTAAATTTTCCAGACTGGGAAATAAATCTCATGATAGTCCTGGGAGCTGAGAAGTTGCTCTATGTAATAGAGAGACCTCTCGAGCCTGAGCCCGGACTTGAGCAGCCAGTAGAGCATGAGCTTTGGAAGACTCATCGTGATGATAACTTTACTGCTCAATTCGTTATGCTTGCTGCAATGACTCCTCAGTTTCATCGTCAGAACAATGGATTGGATCCTTATGCAATGATGTTGAAGTTGAAAGATCTTCACAGATCTACTCTTAGATCTCAGAAGTATGATTTGAAGAAGAAGCTCTTTCGCTCGCGTATGTCAGATGGTACATCTGTCGAATACTATATATCGTAGATGATTACTGACATTGAACAACTAGGTCAGCTGGGCATTACCTTTGAGGCTGAGACTTCCATAGATTTGATCTTACAGTCTCTGCCTGACTGATGGGGCGGGTTCGTCATGAACTATAATATGATAAACCTAAAGAAAACTCTTGGAGAGTTAATGGCTATGCTGAAAGAAGCAGAGCCAGAGCTTCTGAAAGGCAAGAAGCGCGAGACACATCTTACTTGACATCCAATAAGGCCAAGGCTTGGCCGAAGCCTTCTAGGGGTGTGAAGAAAAAGAAAAACAAAAGAAAAAGAAGGGCAAAGCTCAATCGTCACGGTCTTCTGGGAAGATAAATGAAAAATCCTATGACGTCTGCCTATACTGTGGCAAACGGGGTCACTGGAAACGTGACTACCGTAAGTACAAGGCGGACTTGGAGGAAGCGAATGCGGGCAAGGCTCCGGCTTTAGGTATGTTTGTTATTGAAATAAACATGTCCACTACTGGTTTTAAAAATTGGATTTTTGATACTGGATGTGGTATTCACATATGTACTGATGTGCAGGATCTACATAATAGCAGGAGACTGGTTTCAGAAGAGATCGACATGCGAGTCAGAAATGAGACGAAAGTCGTTGTTTTGGCCGTTGGCACCTATTTTTTGAACCTACCCTCGGGGCGTGTACTTACATTAGGCGACTGTTATTTTATACCTAGTTTGACTAGGAATATTATCTATGTATCTAGTTTAACCCGATGTGGGTATACCTTTGTACTCAGGAACACTGGGTGTTTTGTTTATAAAGATGATATTGAGATATGTATAACAGATGTAAATAATGGTCTTTATATTTTGAATATAAACGAATCTCAAACATATAATATGACAAACAAAAAGCTCAAATTGAGTAAAATTGATGAGACTTATTTGTGGCATTATCGTCTGGGACACATTAACAAGACTCGTATATCCACTCTTTCGAAGAATGGATACTTGGACGGATTTGATCCTAATTCATATGATGTCTGTGAATTTTGTTTGTTGGGCAAAATGCCTAAAACACCTTTTAGTGGTAAATGTGTACGTGCCACCATGCTGTTAGCCCTCGTTCATAGTGACGTATGTGGGCCCATGTCTAGCCAGGCTAGAGGTGGATACAAATACTTTGTAACCTTTATGGATGATGCATCGCGTTATGGTTATGTGTATCTTATGAAACAAAAGTCGGAAACTTTTGAGAAATTCAAAGAGTTTCGACACGAAGTAGAAAAACAGACTAGCAAAAGTATTAAAACATTGCGGTCAGACCGTGGTGGAGAATACTTAAGCAATGAGTTTCAAGATTACTTGAAAGAATATGGTATTCTTTCACAGTGGACTCCTCCCGGAACACCTCAATTGAACGGTGTGTCCAAACGGAGAAACCAAACTTTGTTGGACATGGTAACGTCAATGATGAGTCGCACTGAGCTACCAATTTCCTTATAGGGATACGCATTAAACAATGTAATACTTATTTTGAATAAGGTTCCGTCAAAGTCTGTTGGACAGACTCCATATGAGATATGGACAGGAAAGAAACTAGGTTTCTCATTCCTGAAGATTTGAGGATGTTGGGCATATGTTAAACGTTTGGATGGTACCAAACTAGAACCCAAATCGGATAAGTGCCTATTTGTAGGTTATCCTAGGGAAACCAAAGGATATTATTTCTACAACCCACAAAGAATAAAATATTTATTGCTCTTCATGCAGTTTTCCTAGAAAATGAATTCATGAATACAGTGGTAAGTGAGAGGAAAGTAGAACTTGATGAAAATCAGAGTGATACTGTTCCTGGCACTGACCCTCTCACGGAACACGAACAATCCATCAGGGATGAGACTGTTCCACAATCTTCTAATACACAAGAACCGCGTAAGTCGGAGAGAGTCAGAAAACAACCTGAGAGGTATGGGTTTCTGATCTCACCTCATGTAGACATTAATCTTATTGAGGAAGATGAACCAGCTACATATGAGGAAGTGATACAAGGTATCGACTCCACTTTATGGCAAGGAGCCATGAAGTCCGAAATGGATTCCATGTATACCAACCAAGTTTGGACACTGGTTGATGCACCAGAAGGAATTAAGCCTATTGGTAGTAAATGGGTCTTCAAAAAGAAGACAGACATGGAAGGAAACATACAAACGTACAAAGCTAGGCTTGTAGCTAAAGGGTATCGTCAACGACATGGTGTCGATTACGATGAGACTTTTTCACCTATTGCCATGATTAAATCCATTCGGATAATGCATTCTATTATTGCATATTTCGATTATGAAATATGGCAAATGGATGTCAAAACTGCATCCTTAACGGAAACCTTTTGGAGGATGTTTATATACAACAACCTGATGGTTTTGTCGTACCAAAACATACAAACAAGGTTTGCAAGTTAAACCGATCTATTTATGGATTAAAGCAAGCATCGTGTTCTTGGAACCAACGTTTTGATGAGATCATAAAAGGATATGGTTTCATTAAAAATGAAGATGATTCTTGTGTATATAAGAAGGTTAGTGGGAGCGCACTGACATTTATTGTCCTATACGTTGATGATGTATTACTTCTTGGCAATGACATTCCCATGCTACAATCGGTGAAATCTTGGCTTTCATGAAAATTCTCCATGAAAACCTGGGAGAGACAGCCTTTATTCTAGGAATAAGGATCTACCGGGATAGATCTAGAAAACTGCTTGGACTCTCCCAGAGCTCGTACATTGACAAAGTGTTAAAGAGATTCAACATGGATCAGTCCAAGATGAGGCTTCTTCCGGTGTCACATGACATCTCTCTATCTAAGGATATGTGTCCTAAAACTCAAGATGAGAAAGATGTAATGATTCTGATCCCGTATGCTTTAGCAGTTGGATCGATCATGTACGCCATGATATGTTTACGACCTGATGTCTCATATTATTTGAGTATGTGCAGTCGCTATCAGGCCGATCCAGGGGATGATCACTGGAACATCCTTAAGTATCTTAGACGAACTAAGCATGCTTTCTTAGTATATGAGGAATGATTGGGTTCGCTGATGCAAGTTTCCAAATCGATAAAGATGACTGTAAGTCGCAATCAGGGTACATATTTTGTTTGAACAACGAAGCAGTGAGCTGGAAATCTTCCAAGCAAGAGACTGTTGCCGATTCAACAACAGAAGCGGAATATATTACTGCAGCTGAGGCAGCAAAAGAAGCAGTTTGGATCCGTAAATTCCTAATTGGATTAGGAGTAGTTCTGTTAGCAGCTGAGCCCATACATTTGTATTGTGACAATAATGGGGCTATCACACAGGCTAAGGAACCACGGTCTCATCAACGATCCAAACATGTACTTCAACAATTTTATTTGATTCGTGAGATCATACATCGTGGCGATGTGAAGATCGAAAAGATCGCATCAGATGATAACATTGCAGATTCGCTGACGAAAGCTATATCTCAGTAAAAGTTTGAGCGACATGTATAAAGTTCAAGTGTTAGATACCTGAGTGATTGGCTATAGGCCAAGTGGGAGATTGTTGGACAATTATGACCCATATCATCACTATTTGTAAAGAATATTGTGTTTTTGTACAAATTAACTATGTGACAAAATGAAATTGCTATTTTATCATTATTGTAATTAGATTACTTGGATATATATAATGATAAAAGTCCATATGGTTAAATCAGATTAATAAGATATGAGACATTATTAATCCACAAACGGTTTAATCATTAAATATCCCTAGCCGTAGTATTATTGAGACTGGACATCGATAATGCGAAATAGACTAGTATTACACTTGTGTTCGTTATGAAAGCTTAACGACATAGTTCTCATATATTTAAGTATTGGATACATATGCAAGTGTAATAAGAGGTTCTGTTAGCCGTTGGACCGGGAACAGTTTCGCTCTGGATAGACCCCCTCGGAATACCATTAGTAGTATGACTATGTGTCTATGGGAATCCGAATCAGGGTAGGTGTATGTGATATTTAACTTGAGACTTACATCGCTATTACTTGCGAAAATCAGTTTACTTTGATATTGGTCGTCTGGAGCTTTAACAGGTTATGTGTACGCCTATATTGGGTTTACTGAGAATCGTAGTGTATTAGATGTGATGTCAAGATGGGAGTATCACTTCAGTCATATGGAGATGATGGTCACACATGATACAGAACTAGTACTCTTAAAAGCTGCAGCTATCGGGAAAGTATGACTAGGTCATGACTTTCCGATTACGGAGACTAGTTACTCGGGATCTGATAAATGCTTCGTACGGGGCAGACACAGAGCTAGCCCTAGGCCTAACATGTGACATCTGATACTGGATTGTATTACACATTACATTGTATTACTACGTCTGATACAATTGATATTCCTTGGTGAATATTTCTGCAGAATTGGGTAGGCACGGTGCTTTGCTAGAAGCCAACTATGTCTTATAAATCGGTGAGAACGTGGTATGGGGTACGCACGTGTTCGGATGGTCTGATGACCATATTTACTGCCAATATATCCAGGAATCTCTTGGGTCACTTCCCAAAGATTCACCAATGACATTTGACTCATATAGAATTAATATGAGATTAATTATGAGAGAGAAAATTAATTGTGATGAATTGCGGCAAGAATTAATCTGGGATTAATTCGTGTAGAAGAGAGAACACGATTAATTTAGAATTAATCGATAAAATAAATTTAATAGTTAAATTGGATTTTTCTATTTAATTTATTTATTTTGGCTAAAATAATATATCATATATATTAATTGAAATTGGATTTCAATACGAAATTAAAATTGGATTTTAATTCGAGCGAACGAATTAATTTGGAATTAATTCGAAAGCAACTATCATAATAATTTTGTGAGGCATAATTATTTAATTAAATTGGATTTAACTATGTCGCGACGATAAATTTATTTAATTCAGAATTAAACAAACCCGGGCCCAAGTCTAGTTGTGTGTTGGAGAAGCCAACTTAAATTTGGAATTAAAAAGTGGTGGGACCACTTAACTTACATCAACTTTAGACATTTGATGGAAGTTGTTGTCCTTAATAAATTGGATTCATTAACACACACAACAACCAACTTTTGGAAAGCACTATTCATTCTCTCTTTCTCTCTTGCTTTTGCCGTGAGCGTCTCTTCTTCTTTGTGAAAATTTTGCTTTGAAATTTCTGCAAGCTAGCACTTGGAGAGTCTTATGAGGTGTTAGGGAAAATCACCCAAGGGTTTAACAATATTCATCAAGCTTGGAGCTTCATCCTACAAAGGAAATTTTTGAAATTTCTCCCAAAATCAATGTAAGTATTTCTGCAACTTTACTTGATTAATTCACACTTAAAATCATGTTTAGGATCTTGGAATCATATCTTAGAGACTAACAATACCACCATGGATATATGAGTTATCCTCCATACTTAGATGACAATCACATCACCGATCTATTTAGATCATACCTCCATCTATTTGTTGGGTGTGGACTCATGCTTATGATATCATGTGAGTATCAAGAAAGGATCCGTCAGTTCTGTGTACAGAGCATAGGTAGTACATCATGTGATTAGCAATCTGTTAAATCTATGGCCATAGTATACTTCGGAAGTGAGTTCCGAATGTTATTTAGTGATTGCTAATAGATACGTCGACGAGATTATTCCTATAGAGATTTGACATTTATATCTATATCTCTGGGATAATCTGGATACATATGACGGATGGATTATACGTATGCAATGACCTCGACCTGTATGATTCAGCGAGTTTATCTGTGGTCGTCATAATTTACGGGTGGGTGAATTATGGACACGAAATTGGATTTCGCGATGGATATGCCTGAATCTAGAGAGTCTCATTAATGAAATTTACTCGTAGAGCACTAGGGCAACTTTTATGAATAATACTCATTATTTATAACTCGTTTAATGGTTAAACGAAAAATACATGCAATCGGGACCTAACGGTCATTTCCGAATTAATGTGTATTTGTATTTAATATTTGATATTATTAAATACAAATTAATTAAATATCAAATTGTGATATTTAATATATATCATTAATGTATGTATTTGAGATATTTAATGTAAATATAATACATATATTTAAGATATTTATATTTATTATTTAATTATTTAATAATTAAATTAATTAATATTACAAATATCTTAAGTAATGATTTTCACTTTATAATGGCTTATTTCTATTGGTCCATTTGTTAGTTTACTTTATTAAAGGTAAATGTTATCTTTTAATTTTGTAAACTTGGACAAATAGAAATTAGACAAAAAATTAAATAATTGTTATTTACTTAAATTACTGTGAAATTCGAAAATTGAAGTATGATATACAAAAAAATATTTTGTTTTCATTTTTTCAATTGAGACAAGTTCAACAAAAGTTTACAAAGTGAGTTGAGAGAAAATTGAAGAAAGAAAGGAAAAATCAAAGCCAAAATTTGGATTTTTTGTAAGTTTCTTACACTTTCTTCTACATAGAAAATGTTTCTATTATTCTTAACTTAAATTATGTTGTTAAGTTTGTTTCTCTACTCTTTAAGTTTGTAATTAAATTTGTTGGAAGCTTGTTTGAGGATGTTAAGCATGTATGATTAATTTATGAGCTTATTAGTGTAATTAAGCTTAATAAATTAATTAGAAATTAAAGTTGCCATTCTAGAGTTAATTAGCCATTCATAATTAACCTAGAATTGTTATTGATTAATTTCATGATGGTGAGACTTGATTGGTGTGGTAATTGGATGATTAAAGTGTTGAATTTTGTGAATTTAATGCAAATTGTTCAATTTGTGAAATTAGGGTTCTTAACCCATTCAAATTTTGGGTCTTTTCATATATATGATATAATTTGATTTATATTTGATGTATGTCAAATTTGGGATTGATTGGATTGGATCTTGATGTGTTTTGAACAAATTGGGCCAAATTGCAATTAATAAAAAATTTGGGATGTTTTCGTAATTCTGGAAAAATCTGGGCAGTTTCGGAATTCTGGAAAAGTTTCTGGTTTATCTTGCCAATTGTATAAATTAGTTTGGGATTGATTTGGAATCAATTAAATATGTATTTGACAATTTAAGGACCAAAATGATTAATTTGCAAAGTATAGGGGTCTTATAGCAATTAATGATAAATCTGATTTATCAGATAAAAAATTAGTCTTTATTTATTGTATAATTAAAATAAATTGGTTTATTTTAATTGCCCAAGGAAAATATTTATCGGAAATTATTTCAGATTGAAAGTACGCAAAAACGGCGAAAAAGGGCGTTACCGGGTAACGGCTGCCCAAATAGTGACCTGGACACTGTTCGGGCAGCCCACAAACTGTCCAAATTTTTTTGGGGCGGACCTGGGCAGTCCCCATGAGCATTGGTCGGTCGGTTCGACCGTTAACGCATTTTATGCTATTTTACGGAAAAACGTTTTCGCAAAAGTTTCGCACTGTTTCTATATTATTTATGTCGTTATATGATATCAAATAAATATGTTTAGGTGAAATATGAATGAATTATTAATATTTGATATTGAATAATTTATTCGTAAGTTTAAACTGAAAGGCTTTTTTCAAGCTTGGCTTGAACTTCATTATTTTGTAGCTCAATTTTCTTTAGCGTTTTGTTGACCTCAATGTTTGTCTTCTTGAACTGTGTAAGCTACCTGAAGTTCATCCTTATCAATAGAATCATCGTGAGAAAATTATGAAATAACATCTACATCACTAACATTATCCTCTCTGTCACCAGTCACACTAAAAGTATATGGAATAAAATTACTTTTATCCTTATGAGACTCACCAGAAATATAGTCATCTTCTGAATCACTAAGTGAGGTTGTCATAATATTTTTGCCCTTAGACTTTAGATATGTGGGACATTCAAATATTATATGCCCAAACCCTTCACATTCATGACATTGGATAGCGTGAGGTGTGTTATCCTTGTATTCTTTAGACTCCCTCCTACTAAAACTACTCTCTCTAGGTTTCTCTTCCTTATCCCTAACAATGCTAAGACTACTTTTCTTCATCTTAAGAAATTTCTTAAACTTTTTAGCAAACATGGCCAAATCAGTATCCGTGAGAGTATTATATTTATCATCACTTGAAGAATTATGTCAAACTTCCTTTGTGACCTTCATTGCTATGGTCTTGGGCTTTCTATATCCAGAAAGTTTTCTCTCATAAACCTGAAGTTTTACTACGAGGTTCTCTAGTTTAAGGTGATATAAGTCATTACTTTCCTTGATGGCTGTGATCTTTGGTAAAAAATTGTTTAGGTAGGGATCTAAGAATATTCCTAACTATCTTATTTGTAAGAATAATCTCAGCGTAAAATTCATCAAAAGTCTCATCATATTTCATCCTAGCGACTTCAAACCTAGTAACAAGCTTTTGGAGTCTATTATTTTTAACTGACAGTGTGCCCTCATGCATAGTCTGAATGATGTCTCATGCATCATTGGTTATCTCACACATAGATATTCTCCTAAAATCAGCGAAGCAAATAACAACATGAATGGCATTAATGGCTTTGTTGTTCCTATTGCTAGCATTAAACTCCTCCTTAGTCCAAGTCAATTTATCCTTAAGGGAAGAGGCTCCATCAACCATAACCACATGAGGTTTCCACCCGTACTCTACTAATATCTAGACCATCTCATTTTAGAACTTGAGGAATGTTCTCATGCGAACCTTCCAATGCAAGTACTCAGTCTCATCAAATAACGGAGATAATTTAAGGGTTGACTTCTCTCCATAACGGGTCAATGATTGCAGTCATGCTCTAATACTAATTGAAATTTTTGAAATTTGTTTAAGTTCTCCTAATATTCTGACCCTAAGCGTGTTGGTTTCTATTAAGGTCCCGGATCGATTATAAGCATGAAAAACATTGTGAATACATATCGACGAAGTTGCGGAATACTCACATCGATCGGTTGAGACGATTTGAAGCCGAATGGAGCCAAAAAACGCTCACTGGTTTGGCGCCACTGCTGTGCAGATTTGCTCACTGGTTTGAGCTGATTCGGGTCTCATTTCGAAGCTCCAAACTCCGTCGGATGAGTCCCGCCTCATGGGTGGACTTCCCTAACACCTTCGCAACTCTCGTAAGTGTGCTAGCACTTGAGTTTTTGCCACAAAAACCCACTCATGCTTCCCTTGAAGCTCACGGCTTTTCCTTGAAAAACCAGTAAGTTTTTCAGCCCCATTTGGGCGTGAATGGAGAGAGAGAGATGGAGGAGAGAAAAAATGTGTGTTGATTGGTGAAACAATTTCCAAAATTGTTTATATATTTTTCCAACCAAAAATATAAATGATTTACCAAATAAATAAAATGGTAAATACTCCCACCAACTTACACTATTCCAACCATACACATCAACTATTCTAACAACTACCATCACTCAAAGTGACTAGTTGTCTTTTCAATCAATCAATCAATCAATCACATCACTCAAAGTGACTTTTGATTTGACGCTTGATGTGACGAATGATTTGACGCTTGATGTGACGAGTGATTTGACGCTTGATGTGACTTGCGTTGCCGCACTCGAATTCGAAATACGAATACGCTCGCAATCACACTCGGGGTCGGGTTCGCTAATTCCCAATTAGCGAGTTTTCCGTCGCGTCGTAATTAAATGATTACGCCTAGCGAATTCACTATTCACGTCGCTAACGAATTAATTCTAAATTAATTCGTTCGCCCGAATTAAAATCTAATTTCAATTCCGCGTCGAAATCCAATTTCGTTTAATATATCGAATATATTAATTTACCGATTAATTCCAAATTAATCATCCTCTCTCTCTAGACGATATTTTATCCTAGATAAAATATCTCCGTAATTAATCCTAGATTAATTTTCTCTTTCTTCTATATAATCCCAGATTATTAATGAGTGCGAGTTATGCGTCATCGGTGCATTATCGGGAAGCGACCCATGAGATCCCCGGACAATTCGGCAGTAAATACGGTCATCGGAGTATCCGAATCACGTACGTACCAAGTACTACGTTCTACCGATTTACGAGACAAGATCGGCTTCTAGCAAAGCACGAAGTCTATCCAATTCTCCGGTAATATTCTCTTAGAATATTTAAGATCTATATCAAGCGTAGTATACCAAGTATCGTGTATATCAGCCCAGTATCGGATAGTCACGTGCTAGGGCTGGGGCTGGATAAGTGTCTGCCCCGTCCGAAGCACATATCGGATGTCTGGTAACTAGTCTCTATAATCGGATATACATGACCTTGTCATAATATCCCGATGGCTGGCCAGCACTTAAGAGCACTAATACCGTATCCTGCGTGACATCATCTCCACTATGACTGGAGTGATACTTCCGTCTTGACATCACACCCAACACTCTACGATTCTCAATATACTCAGTAGTCGGCGTACATAGAACCGGTTAGAGTCCTAGACGACCTCAGCAAAAGTATACTGATTGTCGTAAGCATTAGCGGTGCAAGTCTCAGGTTAAGACCATACACACCTACCCTGATGTCGGACTCCCATAGACACATAGTCATAATACCAATGGGATTCCGAGGGGTCTATCCAGAGCGAAGCTGTTTCCCGTACCATCGGTGAAACACAACCTCCTATCGCACTTGCATGAGTATCCAATACCCAAATATATGAGAACTATGCCGTTGTGCCCTCACAACGCGCACAAGTGCAACACTAGCCTATTCCGCATTATCGATGTCCAGTCTCGATAATACTCCGGCTAGGGATATTTAATGATTAATCCTTCGTGGACTGATACTGTCTCATATCATCTCAATCCAGGAACTAATCATAGGGACCTCTCTTCATTTATATATCTAAGGTGATCTAATCACAAATGATGAGAGTGCAATTTCCTTGTCACATAGTTAATTTGTACAACAACACTATGATCTGTACAAATAGTGACGCTATGGGTCATGTTATCCAACAAAGCGGAATTAAAAAACTATTCTAATTTAAGAAAGGTCAAATTTAGAGCAACTATGGTATAAATCAATAAGCACCCTTAAGTCTAAAACACATATAAATAAAGCAATAAATCAAATCAACAAAATAAATACAAAAATTTTGTTGACTAAATGGAAAACTTTTGACAGAGAAAAACCACTCCAAATATATAGGCTACCAACCAAATACACTATAATTAGAAAAACTTACAGCGATGGTATATGATTTATGGTGACAACTTCACCGACTCGAATACCTCTAAACTGTAATAACTTGAAAAACTTCATGAGCCCGCACCAAGCGGCCTTATTCAGACCCTCTGAGGTCTTTGCATGAATTCTGATCAACCATACGAACTCACAACATCGGAACTCTAACTATAAATATTCCTTATTGAGAGCTCTGAAGGCTTAGAAAATTAGGTTACAATTGTGTTTTCTTTGTTGATGGTCAATTAAGGATGAATATCACCAAGACGACAGGTAGTCAAAGAAGTCTTCAAGGTGAAAATCAAGAAAGAAAAAAGTAAGTGTATAAAGGCTCTCTAAATTATGTTTCTTCAACTGGTTAAAGTGGCTAAGTGTTTGTTTAAATAGGTAGGGCAAAAATAGGCATTTCCTTGTGCAAAACTGGCTTAAAAACCCGTCCAAAATAACCCACTTATTCATAGTCATTCGAATGTCACAAGAACATATACTGAACTCGATTGGTTCTGCAAAATTATTCAAATGCAGTCTCGAATGCACCTCGAACCAAACACTGTGGAAGGTTTCGTTCGCACGGGAAGCTACTGCCAATTTTCATTCGAACTCAAAACCCGAACATGACACGAACATTTCGAACGCAAATACGAACGCAACACTAACAAATATATGATATCTTGAAAGATTCACTAGGCTTTCAGAGGTGTTCAGTCCTAATTAAGTTGGGTATCGGTATGCATTTTTTTTTCTGGTTCATGTTGAGGAATCCTTTAGAGTTGTTGAGGAATCTCATTGTCTCCTAGTTAGTAAAATGAGGCTCATTGTTTCCGTTTCTAGGTCATTTCTGTTATGATTCTCAGATCACTGAAGAATATTTTGTGAGGAAAAAAAACTCTCTATTACTACTTAAATAAAATTTACAAGTATTACAAAACTTGTACAAAAAACCTCACACACTAATTGTACTCTCTAAGCTCTTTACTTGGAGCTTACACTTGCTCTCTTACTTGGAGCTTCTTGTTGGGGATAGTTTGAGATCTTAAATGAGCTCCATATTTATAGGAGAATACATGACTCAAAAGTCAACAAAACACTAAAATCACATAAAGGTAATTTGGAAGCTTGCATCATAATTTCAAAGAAGAAAATCCTCCACCGAAAGTTATCATGGAGGGTTATTGGAGGTGCAATAGACCTGGAATCTATAATTCTCCCCCTCCAGTTGCATCCAAAATGATTTTCATTTGAAAACTATCCCGGCAATGTCTCTCCACGGCTCTAGCTTTTCCCGATTGACCACTTTTGTTGACATTTCGGATGTGTCTCTGCACAACAGTCTTCACTGTGTCTTTGTACAGTACTCTTCTGCTATGTCTCTACATAACAAATTTCACTATGTATCTTCACAATACTCTTCTGATGTGTCTCTACACAACACAGTTCTGCTGCCACGTTTCTTCACCCATTTATTCCTCAGTGCCTTCTAGCCTTATGGGAAACTCTCTGGCTCACTCTCATCAGTAAGCATAATATATTTAGATCTCAGATATCTGGTTGATGGAATTCTACCATGCTCAGATATTTTTGTCTGAAGTCTACTAGTTTCAGGAGGTCTGTCATCATCTAAATCTATGGATGATCTTGTAGATTCTAGTGAAGCGGGTTGCGGCTCCCCTTGCTCATCCTAGTTAATCATATTAATCATAAAGGCGGGGTAACATAGTCTGCCATTAATTAGTCCGGTTATATTATATTTTATATATTATAAGTAAGTGAGATTGACCCAGTTAATCATATTAAATGTTTCACCTTTCCCCCAGCGGAAATTAATTACAAAACATAAAAGAAAAGTAAAGAAAATAAACTATTACTTTTACTGAAAATAAAAATACATAATTAAAATATTGAAAATAAATACACACAAGATGCAATCCTCAAATTCCTATCAGAAACCTAAGGAAAGCATCAAGCAAATGAAATGGAATCAAGCTGAATTTATAGGCAAAGTTTCTACCTACGCGTCGCGACGTGTAAAGGTCTGCTCGTCGTGACGCCTGAGCTGGCAACACGGCAGACACGGTTTCTTCTGGAGGTGACATGTGGCACACGGTAAATTTGTTGGGTTTCTAGTTAGTCAAGAAAGAAACATGTGTGAATACAACAAGAAGTATGGCGGAATCATACTTACATTGATCGGATTTTGCGATGCGAGGAACAACAAAAATATTCAAGCTTTCCTCCAAGGTGGCTCTCGGCATTTGCTCCATTTTTGTGCTCCAAAAATTCGGCCATGGTGGTCATTCAAGCTCCAAGCTTTGGATGTGATTCCATGCTCACAAATAGCTTTCCATATCACCTTTGGATGACCCTTCATGTGCTAGCATAGGAAAAATTGCCACAAATTTTCCTTTTCACTTCTTGTTATTTTCGGCCAAGCCAAAAAATGGAGAAAGAAGAAAACATAGCCCTTAGCCGTGAGAGAGAGAGAAGATGTGAGGAAGATGAGATTAGATTTTTTTATTTGGTTTTCTAAAAACATAATACCAAATTCAAATTCCAAAAGTACAAGCAATAAAGCCATACAACCACTTACATCAATCAATGAATAGTGACTGGTTGTCAATCACTCAAAGTGACAAGACATCCATCACTTGAATGACGAGTGATGTGACGCTTGATGTGACTTGTGGGCCGCACTTAAATTCGCAATACGAGTGCGCCCGCAAACACTCCCGGGCTCGGGTTTGCTAATTCCGAATTAATGAATTTTCCGTTGGGACGTAATTAAATAATTATGCCTAACAAAATTACTATTCACGTTGCTAGCGAATTAATTCTAAATTTACTCGTTCGCCCCAATTAAAATCTAATTTTAATCCCGCGTCGAAATCCAATTTCGTATAATATATCGAATATATTATTTTATCGATTAATTCCAAATTAATCGTTGTCTCTCTTAAATAATATTTTATCCCAGATAAAATATCTCCGTAATTAATCCCAGATTAATTTTCTCTCTCTTATAATTAATCCTAGATTAATAAAGTGCGAGTCATACATCATCAGTGAATCTTCGGGAAGCGACCCATGAGATCCCCGGATATGTTGGCAGTAAATCTGGTCGTCAGACTATCCGAACACGTACGTACCTAGTACTACGTTTTACCGATTTATAAGACATGGTTGGCTTCTAGCAAAGCACTGTGCCTACCCAATTCTCCAGAAATATTCTTACTGGAATATGTGATCTATATCAGGCGTAATATACGTAGTATTGCGTATTACGATCCAATATCGGATGTCACATGCAAGGCCTGGGGCTGGAATTGTGTTTGCCCCGTACGAAACACATATCGGATCTCTGGTAACTAGTCTCTATAATCGAATAATCATGACCTAGTCATATTATCCAGATGACTGCAGTACATAAGAGCACCAGTTCCGTATCCTATGTGATCATCATCTCCACTATTACTGGAGTGATACTTCCGTCTTGACATCACACCCAATACACTACGATTCTCAATATACCTAGAAGAGGCGTACACAGAACCTGTTAAAGCGCTCGACGACCAAAACCAAAGTATTGATTGTCGCAAGTATTAGCGGTGTAAGTCTCAGGTTAAGACCAAATACACCTACCCTGATTCTGACTTCCATAGACACATAGTCATACTACCAATGGAATTCCGAGGGGTATCCAGAGCGAAAGCGTTTCCATACCATCGGTAAACACAACCTCATATTACACTTGCATGAGTATCCTATACCCAAATATATGAGAACTATGCCGTTATGCCCTCACAACGCGCACAAGTGTAATACTAGTCTTTTACGCATTATCGATGTCCAATCTCGATAATACTCTGACTAGGGATATTTAATTATTAAACCTTCATGGATTGATACTGTCTCATATCATCTCAATCCGGAACTAATCATATGGACCTCTATCATTTATACATCTTGGTAATCTAATTACAAATGATAAAATAGCAATTTTTTTTGTCACATAGTTAATTGTACAACAACACCATGATCTGTACAAATAGTGATGCTATGGGTCATAATGTCCAACAATCTCCCACTTGGCCTATAGCCAATCACTCAAGTGTCCTACACACGAACTATGTATGGTTCGCTCAAACTTCTGCTGAGAAATGCTTTCGTCAGCGGATTTGCATGATTATCATCTGATGCGATTTATTCGATCATCACATCGCCACGATGTATGATCCGAACAAATCAGATGAATATTTGAAGTATATATCTGGATCGTTGATGAGACCATTAATTCTGTAGCCTGTGTTGTAGCCTAGCTCAACTACTAACAGAACTATTCCAATCTAATTAGGATTATTATCGACCCAAATGGATCTATTGCTTTGCCTCAGCGCAACAATAACCAGCGCTTGTGTGTGTTTATTTGGCAACGGTATCTTGCATGGAAGATTTCCAGCTCACTGTTCCGTTATTCAACTTTATAGTAGTTGTTACGATTTATAGTCGTTTTTATCGATTAGGAAACTTGCAGAGGTGATCCCAGTCACTTCAAGTTCTCCTTCTCCAAAGTATAAGACATCACCTTAGTTCTCTAAGATACTAGGATGTTCTTAACTTCAATCCAGTGACTATCACTTGGATTAGCCTGATTGTGACTCCATATGCTCAAAGCATATGAGATAACATGTCACGTACATTTATTTCAATGTACGAGTTCTGGAGAGCATATTAACAACTTTAAATCTATCCCAATAGACTTTATTCCTAGAATAAGGTTGTTTCTCCAAGAATTCTACGGAGAATTTTCATGAAAGCCAAGCTTTCACCGATTTTATTATGGGAATATCATTTCCAAGAAATGACATATGTCTCATTACTTAGGACATTCATTGTCAGTGCGCTCCCACTAACCCCTTATATACACAAGAATCATTTTCGTTTTGAATTAAATCATATACCATTATGATTACATCAAAACGATAATTCCAAGAACCGCAATGCTTCATGCTTCATCCATCCATGGATCGAATAACTTGCAAACCTTGTTTGCTAGTTTTGGTGCCGACAAAAACCGTCAGGATGTTATAAACATCCTCCAAAAGGTTTCCGTTAAGGAAAGCGGTTTTGGCATTTAGCTGCCATATTTTATGAATGAAACATGCAGCATCAGCAAGCATTATCTTAATCCAAATGGATTTAACCTGGGGACATGTAAAAGGTTTCGTCGTAATCTACACAATGTTGATAACGATACCTTTTCGCTACAAGCCTAGCTTAGTACGTTGGTATGTTGCCTTCCATGTATGTCTTCCTAGAAGACTTATATTGTACCAATAGGCACAATGCCTTCCGGTACAACAACCAGTGTCCAAACTTGGTTGGTATACATGGAATCCATTTCGGACATCATGGCACTTTGCCATTATAGGGAGTTGATACCTTGTATCACTTCTTCATACGTAGTCAATCCTTGTTCCTCAATAAGATTGACATCTTTATGAGGTGAGATCATAAACCCATACCCCAGGTTATTTTCTGACTCTCTCCGACTTATGTGGTTCTTGTGTATTCTAAGATTGCGGTATAGTTTCATCATTGATGAACTATTTGTGTTCCATTAAGGAATCAGTGCCAGGAACAATATTACTCCGATTTTCATCGAGTTTTACTTTCCTCCCACTTACCACTGCATATAGGTATTCCTCTTAAGGAAATCGCATGGAGAGCAACAATTACATTGTTCTCTAGTGAGTTGTATAAGTACTATACTTTGGTTTCCCTATGATAACCATTATTAGGCACTTATCCTTTTGGGTTTTATTTTGGTATCATCCAAACATATGCCTAGCATTCCCAAATCTTCAGGAATGAGAAAACCCAGTTTCTTTCCTGTTCATATCTAATATGAAGTCTGTCAACAGATTTTTATGGAACCTTATTCAAAATAAGTTTTGCACTGTTTAATGCGTATCTCTTGAAGGAAATGGTAGCTCAGAGCGACTCATGATTAACCTTATCATGTCCAAACAAAATTCGGTTTCTCCGTTCGAACACACCATCAAACTGACGTGTTCCGGGAGGAGTCCTCATTGAAAGAATACTATACTCTTTTAAGTATTTGAGAAACTTATTGCTTAAGTATTTTCATCATGGTCCAATCATGGTGTTTAATACTTTAGCCGATCTGTTTTTCTACTTCGTGTCGAAACTCTTTGAATTCATCAAAGTTTCCAATTTGTGTTTCAATAGAAACACATAACCATAACACGATGCCACATCCGTAAAGGTCACGAAATATTCATATCCACTCTAGCCTAGCTATATATGGGCCCACTTACGTCACTATGAACGAGGGCTAACAGATCGATGGCACTTGCACTTTTACCAAGTAAAATGTATTTTAGGCACTTTGCCCAACAAACTAGATTCGTAGACTTTAATTGAATAGAATCAAATTTTCCCTAGTACCCACTCTTCGAAAGTGTTGATATACGAGTCTTGTTTAATTGTGTCCCATACAACAATGCCACAAATAAGTCTCATCTGATTAAATCAGTTTGAGCTATTTGTTTGTCATGTTCTAGGTTTGAGATTTATTTATATTCAAAATATAAATACTGTTATTCACATATAATGTGTTTATCTCAATATCATCTTTATAAAATAAAACACTTGAGTGTTCTAGAATATAAAGGTATATCCGCAACAGATTATACACTGATATAGAGATAATGTTTCTAGTCAAACTAGTTACATTTTAACAGTTTCCTAATTTAAGTACACACCCGAAGGGTAGTTCCTAAACTTAGGTCTCTACGGTTAAAACAACGACTGTCGTCCGTTTCCGATTCGTAGATAAATCTCAACTGAAGTCAGTATCCTACTAACTAGCATATTCTGCATTTCAATGCATATTTATGTACCACACTCAGTATCTAAAATCGAATTTTAATACTAGTAGCGAACATGTTTATGACAAACATATTTGAATATGGAGCCATGCCCGTCCTCAATTCCTTCATGTCTGCCTTGTCCATACGACAGTCACGCTTTCAGTGACCCCGTTTGCCATAGTTTAGGCAGTCATTTTGCGATATGTCATTTGTCTTCCCAGAAGATTATAATGATTTTTCCTTTGCCCTTTTTCATACCCCAGAAGCCTTTGGCCAAGCCTTGGCCTTCTAGAATGTCGAAGTAAGGTGCGCATTGCACTTCTTGCCATATTGCAAACTCTGGCTTTGTCTCCTTGAGTATAGCCATTAACTCTCTAAGAGTTTTCTATTGCAATTTATATTTCTAAGATCTAAGGATAGATCAATGAAGATCCTTCAATTCCATTATCATACTATAAGGATCTAATCCTTAGTTCTGAATAAGAAATTAAGGAGTCTTTGCGGCAAGCATAACAGATTAAGCACTAAAGTTATCATCACATGAATATTCCAAATATCATGTTCTACTTATTTGCTCAACTCCGGGCTTAGGCTCGAGACGTCACTATATCAAATAAAGTAACTTCTCGGTTACCCAGGACTATCCTGAGATTTAATTCCCAATTTGAAAATTAAAGTCGTTTACATACATTTTCACCCAGGATTATGTTTTAAACACTAATCTTTCAATTATCTTGATTTCAATAGTCCAACTATTTAATCAACAATTTTAGGTACTATTCATCATAATGATTACTATAGTCCAACTATATAATCAACTATAATTTAAATTAGTTAACTTCATTATATTGATTACTATAATCCAATTATAAAATCAACTATTAATTGAAATTAGTTAATTCAAATATATTGATTACTATAATCCAATTATATAATCAACTATAAATGAAATAGTTTGAATACAGTCCAACTGTTTTATTTAAAACAACATTAAATATTAGTCAAACTAATAGATTAATTTATATGACGAAAAATTTGAAATGAGCGCGTATGGCAAGTAACTAAACGAATATTGTAAATTTAAGACTTGCCTCCCACTATTTTTCGGCGAGCCTCTAACCATCTGTTGAGTACTCATCGGAAACCTTGTTTCCTAGTGGGCTAGGATCCGTTAAATAAACACAATCTTGACTTTGGCCAACAAATTGTATGATAATTAACTAGGTAGATCTCTAAGATCAATTGGATCCAATCTAATTCCTAGATCCAGTAGGTGGACATCCAAGTCCGAAACATATATCTTATATATGCCATATATCCCATGCCTAACCTTTTTCCTCTGATCAACTAAGCATTGGCTTTGGCACAACAAACTTAGTGATCCCAGTTAAGCGGAACCCATTGACCATGGAAATCTTCGTAATCAATGTCGATGGACAAAAAGTGATCTTGACTTTGGCCAACAAATCACAACTTGGACAAGACACTAATATGGAAGAAAGCCTTCGTGATTCAAACACATCCTCGACGACGGACAAAGGCCTTGACTTTGGCCAACAAACCAATGCCAGTCTTGGATCTTGAGTAAGATCACTCAATGGAAGGAAAAACGCTTAATATGATTTGAGGGTTTTTCGCGTGCAAATTGGAAACCATTTATTATCTTTGTTAAGGTTCTCATCATCATCATACACTCTTAAACATGCATTCTAAACACATAATAAGGCACGTATAAATAAATATAATAATGATATGCGGATGGATGCTTAAACACATTGTTCATAGAACAAAACTCTCCATTTCCTCTCTCCCGCTAGCACAAGTATTACTTCTACCTCTACCGATTAGATAACACTTCTAAAGAAACCTCATTTACATTGAGGGGAATAGGTGAGAAGAGAAATACACAGAGTCAAGAGGTAATAGGCTGGAACACGCAAGTCCAATTAATAAATTCTAATTTATTACAACAATTTCCAAAATTGCCCTCACCAATCTAATTCCATCCGATATACATTATTCATGCATCGCATCCATGTATTCACACAAATCATGTTATCATCAATCTAATCCAATTAATTAATCTGAAATTAATGACCATCCAATGTTCAAACAATGATTTGATTTTGCGCGAGTCAAACTCGTTATGTGAATAAGTACTCAAAGTACGAATTCTTGAATTAAATTAAACTACAACATTAAATCCAATTTAATTTGTATTTAATACTAATTCATTTTTTAATTCCAAATTAAATATTACACCTTTTAATGACTCTTTACGACTTAGATTCTAAATCTAATCATTACGGGTCTCAAAGCTCGATTAACATCCAATGTTAATTTAATTTAAAGTCCAATGGGCTTTTAATTAATTTCTAAGGCATGGACTTTTGGTCAATATGGGTCAACCCAAATACCAAGCCCTTTAAGGAATCACCCTTATTTGCCAAGAAACCAATTTAGGCCCAATTAAAATTAAATGACCCATTAAGTCATAATTGGACTTTATGGATATGGTTTTGGGCCCAATTGGATCCAACCAATTAGCCTAAACCAAACTTGGCCCAACCAAGCCCATTAAGCCCAATTACAACGTTAAAAGCCCAATTCCAAATTTGGCCCAATTAATTAACTTACAAAATTCCAAATTTCACAATTATTAATTAAAGTGTATGCCATAATTAATTAACCAAATTAACATTTCCAAAATACTAATTCACTCAATTAATTATGCTCATTATCATCAACACATGTCCAACACATTTGAATCAAAAAATCACATATCATTACATGCTTATAGTCTCGACATTTTGGGGATTATTTGTCCAATTCAAAATTCAATCTAATTAAATCTCAAATCAACATTACCCAAGTGATTTCAACTCCCAATGATCAAAATCAAAAAATACCATGACTTTAGGGCATTGTTCATATTCGATCGCCAAGCCAACATATTTGGGGAAAAATTGATCCAATCAATATTTTCATGAATTGATCATATAAAACTTCAATACAACATCATTCAAGCATACTCAATCAATCAATTTTATCAAATCATGCTCAAATTGATTTTGCCCAATTTAACCCTAATTTCAATTTCATGCTCTCAAAATGGCTCTGATACCATTGTTGGGTTTCTAGGTATTCCCAAGATCGAATTTCAAGCAAGAAACATGTGTGAATACAACAAGAAGTAT